>WEDG01002029.1:0-71309 GCA_017591395.1 Schistocephalus solidus | reverse complement strand
ACATCGGTTTATCGCAAAGGAAACTTATGCCGAAGTTATTCTGCCTTATGAGAGCAATCAGCCTATCGCTCACAAACGGAGTGCTGTTAACAGTCTACTCAGTCGAGCAAAAACACATTGCTCCGATGAAGAAGGCTATCGAATCGAACTGAATTACTTGTGTGAATTATTTTCGCAGAACGGGTACCCTAAGGATTTTGTACGCCGATACTTGAAAGGACAGAAATCGAAAGCAAAAGAACCAAGTAGTTCTAACGAGGCGCCAAAAATAAATACATGGCGAACCCTTCCTTACATCAAGAATGTGTCCGAACTCGTCGAAAGACACCTAGGAAGCACCAAATTCATGTGGCGCACAAACCGACAACTACTTTGCGTACCCAGCTTGTCCACCCTAAGGATAGGGTCAACTATTTGGATAAGAAAGAAGTCATCTACAAGATCCCGTGTGAAGCATGTGATGCCGTGTATTGTGGTCAGACAGGCAAATCCGCCTCTACACGCATCTATGAACATCAGTTGGCAGCAAAGAGGCGGGACCATCTGTCCCAAACAGCTATGCATACTCTAGACACCGGGCACACCTTCGCTTGGGATAAAACTCGGATTGTCGCTGCCTGTTCCTCCAAGAAAGGTCAAGAGTTCCTCGAGGCGATGCATTCAGATGACATATCGAGTTGGATGCGACGTACAGACCTCTCAAGGAGAAATGGAAGAAACGAGAACCAATCAGGACAGGCTGATACACACGGCGGCCGCTCACTGGTGCCAATGTTCACGCCAGTATCGATTTTTTCGCGTGATTACGATGTCAACTATTTTTGCCACATTTGCTACCCGCCTGCGTCTGACGACTTCGACCCGGAGAACCGGTGTTGAAAATTTACACAATAAAGCTCCATTTCCCATAGAACTTATTCAATTTATATATATATATATATATATATATATATATATATATATATATATATATATATATATATAGTAGTGAAAAGAAGGCATCCCAAGAAATAAATTTGAAATTGAATAAGTTCTATGGGAAATGGAGCTTTATTGTGTAAATTTTCAACACCGGTTCTCCGGGTGTATATATATATATATATATATGGCACATATGTTATACCGTTCTTCAGACATAGGTACTAGCTAAAAGCCCAGACACGTGTTTCGCCGATGTTTCTGCTGCTGCGTGACGCAGCAACGAGGGGTTCGGCTCCTCAGTGGGTCCCCCAGCGTTCTCTATGCGGTTTCTGGTATATGGACTCCAGAAAATAATCGGGTAAATAATTTCTGAAATCATTAAGTGCAGGACATGGAGTCAGGTGATTCGGACATGACTTTTTAGGGTCAGGCCCGAAATTTCAATGAACATTTGGGTCAAAGACAATCAACCACTGTGGAAAAACCACGTAATGCCCATTATACAAACAAGTAGTACTACAAGTAGTATGAATCGTATATGGCACATATGTTATACCGTACTTCCGACATAGGTACTAGCTAAAAGCCCAGACACGTGTTTCGCCGATGTTTCTGCTGCTGCGTGGAGAAGGGGGAAGGGGGAGGAGGAAATTGCTGTCAGTTGACATGTCTCTCGTTGAGGGGGGGGAGCATTGTCTGGGTCCGCACTGACCTTAATTGGCGCCCTGGGTCGATAGTCATATTTGTGTCCTGAGTGCATGTCTCCTCGTCTGTCGGTGTAGTAATTGATGCGGCGGTCATAATGACTGCACCTTCGTCGGTCCCGAATTGTGGCGTGGTTAGGTACACATCCGTCCTAGGTTCTCCCACGGTGGAATTCACGTTTTGCCTAATTCCGTGTTTGCTCTTACGTTCGATGAGCTGCGCCCGGAGGGCCTGGTAGGCTGCCAGAAGGGCGACACAACGGTTAATCGACGTAGGTTCCGTGTGCCAGGCTTAAATTGTTTCCCTGGTTACGCGTTCATTTCCTCGACCCAGGATTTCGGTGTTTTGGAAGACGAACGTGTGCCCAGATATATATATATATATATATATATATATATATATATATATATATATATATATATATATATATATATGATAGTGTGTGGCTCACCGATCTGCTAAAGGATCATTTATGTTCCGTTGTGCCCTGGAACTCAGACTAGAGTACTCACAGTCAGTCGCATAGCGACGTGTAGCATATGTTAATAATGTGGAACCGACAAATGACAAGGGAGACCGGAATGGCCATTTGCTGGCTTATTAGCCGTCATCAGCCAGTCATACCCAATCCCAAGTGTGGAACACCTGGGATTCGAACCTGCGACCTTTGGTATTTGAGTCGAACGCTCTACCACTGAGCAACGAGCCCGTGGCTGCCTGTGAGTACTCTAGTCTGAGTTCCAGGGGCACAACGGAACATAAATGTTCCTTAAGCAGATCGGTGAGCCACACTATCATCATATTCCCGATCGCAACCGACAAAAGCAACGAGCCCGTGGCTCAGTGGTAGAGCGTTCGACTCAAATACCAAAGGTCGCGGGTTCGAATCCCAGGTGTTACACACTTGGGATTGTATGGCTGATGACGGCTAATAAGCCAGAAATGGCCATTCCGGTCTCCCCTTGTCTTTGTCGGTTCCATTATTAATATATATATATATATTTATATATATATATATATTTAAATGTTACCTGCAGGAATTACTGGTGTAAGGTCCCGAAAGTCTTCATGACTCATTTTCATGTGATGCATAATTTTCATAGCTCCTAGCAAAAGGTTATTTTTTCTGACTGCCATTCCACTCGTATCATACTTTTTTTCCATTAAACGCATTTGAAACCACAGCTCTAAGGGCCACCGTATGCAAACAGTGCGAGTACAATGCCTGCACGCCCATGGATGAGGTGAGCGTGTGACTGATGACTTGATGAAACATATTCTACCCGAAGCACCCGAATTCACTTGAAAGTACGGAAATCGGAAGAATTCAAGCGTAAAAGCTATTTTTGGTAGGGCACTCTTGCAGCTTAAGATGCAGTCAACCTTATAGTGACGAGAAAAGTGCGCATGAGATTCAAAGGACAGTGAGAAAAAACCCGAGGGAATTCAGATTTTGCCGAATTCATCTGTAGATTCCGTCAAACGGTTTCAAAAAATATCCTCTTTTTGTGTAGTTTTTGTAGGCGGTGTTTACGCACAAGAAAAGCGGCCTCTTCTTTGTCGGTGTGCTCACTTGCAAAACCAAGGGTTGCTATTTCTTCCAGGGAGACGTTTTGCTGTGGGGCTCAAAACTGTGAATCTGTCTTAAAATTGTCCTCTGCCATTAAATTGACGAATTTTTTTAAAAATGGTTGGCAAATTCACATCCACGTCCGTAGTTAAATGGATATGAGTCAATTAAATGAAATCCAATATATGTGTATTAACCAAATGGTAACCGTAATTCTGAAATGCGTTTTCGATAACAAAAACTACGTTATTAGAATTGTAATATAAAAATAATTCCGGAATATTGCAGTCAGTTATGGATGTCGGCTTTTGAACCTGCTTTTATCCGGCAGCCCTCAAAAGCTACACTTTGTAAAATGGCTACTTAATTAGTGCGCCTTTGTCTCGCTGTTTTTCAATGATTATATAAATTCCAGGACAATTTTTAGATAACATGCGTAAAATTATACTTTTTGGTACTCATTCGGTAGAAAGTTATGTCTTTTTCAAATTTCATACTCAAAAGGCTGTCTTTCGATTTCACAAAGTATTTACTTGTGAAGTAGGTGAGATCGTGAAATCTCCATTCACAGAGCATCCTAACTTTCCATTCATTAAGGCTGCTTTTAAAGTATACCATGTGACCCATATAAACTTTAAACTTTTACAAAGTCCGTATTACTTCATCTTAATAGTGCCTATACATATAAAGTTTGCCTTACAGGGAAAATATAAAGCCTGTAGTTTAGAAATCCTGAATGACTGAACATCCTGGGCCAGATGCGAGACACTGGGCTCCAGGCACTGACTTGTAGGTCCCAATACAATGGATTAGCAAGTGAACGGACAAGTAGATGTCCATTTAGGACCTGCGGTAACAATTGGGACTGGTTACGACCGAGACCATATTGATGGTGTTGTGGAGGATGAAAGGGAGTAGGCAGATGGGTATACTTCCGCAACATAACTTGTGCGATGAATTGGATAGCTTTTCTATGAAGCTTTATTCGAAGATGTCCAATCAGGTCCATGCGTATTCTGCATGCCGATTGGAATTTCGCACATTCTCATAGTTGTTTGGTGCTTTCAGAGTTTGAGCTCTGCGCGTTTACCTCTTTGCATCGACCTCTTCTAGCTGGTGGAGTTCGTTGAAAGGTCGCCAGGCAAGCTGATCCAGGGTAAAGTTCTACCAGAGTTCAAGTGGGATTTTCAGGTGCTGAAGAGAGGTGTTCAGAATGTCCTTACGACGACGACTTTGTCCCCCTCAACTGCGAGCACCCGTAAATACACCGATTTGAGAAATCGCTTGGGTAGGCGCGCGTCATCATCCACACAACATGGCCACACCAACACAATTCCATTCGCCTCGGCAAGGCATTGATAGTGTGTAGGTAACTGTTCCTACAGGGTATTCATGCCAGGGATCCAGTTCTGCCACCTAGACCGCCTTCTCAAAATGCCAAAATGGTCAATGTTTTTAACGCAGATTTCGTAGTGTCAATGTTCCCCTGTCATATAGGAGCAATGTTGAGATGGTGGCTCGGTGCATCTTAATTTTTGTTCAAGTGGAGACCACGGTGATTCCAAACGGAGAACTGCAGCTTTCCGGGACCTAAACGGATTTGGAAATTTGTCTTATATCTTCGTTGGCCATGGTGACATTTATTAGAATTGTAGTGCCTAGAGAGGAAACTTCTCAAAGTTAAATATATTCTTTTGGAAATAGGAATCGATGAAAAATTTAGTGTTCGTGCCAATAGGCGGTCGCTATATGAGCCAGCATTTATTGATTGGTTGTCAACAGTTCGCTCGCGCTGATCATGGGCTTGTTGTATTCATCAGATGGTACCGACTATTGGATGACAATTACGGGCATCCAAATATTATACGACCTTACCAACGAACACGATCGATAGGTAAGAGTGTAATATGGGAACGGTAGCAATGGGTGTAGGGCAGTTTAATGGATGGTACAGGCTCGTACAACCTTACTAATGAACAGCAATGTACATGTGCACCTTCCTCGCGCAAGTTAGCTGGTTTTATAGAACAGAATTCGACCATATGTCGCGCTCACCTCTCGTCTACCTACACGCCAACCTAACACTGAACATAACTCTAACATCAACCTTATTTATTGTGTTTGTTAGGGTAGGTATTTGTTGGTTGTGTCATACAATAGTTTGTTGTCCAATTATCTTCCCTTCGCTGATGGTCAACCTGTGGTTAGTATAAAGAGAGAGAGAGAAATACACGTTACTTTGAAATAGCATTCAAAATTTTCAGTAAAACAGCAATGACTTTATTCACGAAGAGAAAAGGATAAGTTAAGATATTATGCAAGAATCCCAAAGTCAAAAATGGACACCTAGTGGGGGAGAGATTTTCAATCTCTTCACACGTAAGGTAGCGTGCTAGAAATGAGAGCGCTGATATGTCGTTGTACAGCAAGCTATATGACGAAAGCTCCGACGCATGGGAGGGGAGAGAGAGAGAGAAATTTTCAGCAAAAAAGAAATGGCTCCATTCCCTAAGAGAATAGGATAAGTTAAGATACTATGCACGTATCAAAGATTCAAAAATGGAAAGCTAGTGGGGAGACTGTTCCATTCTGAGCTTCTGTATTTCAGTCTCTTCATACGTAAGGTAGTGCGCTAGAAATGGTAAAATAGAGCGCTGATATGCCGATGTACGGCAAGCTATGTGACGAAAGTCTCGGTGCATCGGACGGGAAGACTTCACGGCAATCAGCTCAGAGTGGAGGGGATGAGTAACATCCTCATAATTCGCCCAGCAAATTGTTTGACTGTTGTGAAGTGTTATTTTGTTATCAAATCCACTAAAACAGTATAAAAACACTGGCAGCAGAAGTGAGCACTCGGAGGATACGTTTTAAAAACAAAAAATCCTTTTTTAAGCAAAGTTGGAAAAATCACGGGAGAACAAGAAAGGATGAGAAGAAGAATACATACCTTTATAAATAACCAGATAAGGGTTTGATGTGTGTGATAGGACCGTAAACGACAGACATAAACGACGGATATAAACGACGGATATAATATAGAAGTTTAGGAATTTTTGTAAAATGAGAATCAATATGTTGAGAGAATGAAAGATGGGATGTCCGAGTAATGCCAAGGTACTCGAAAGAGGATACCTTCTTGGGAAGGATGGCTGAGGATTTAAAACGTGGGGAGGGTTGCAGGAAAAAAACACGTTGGACCGATTTCTCATGGTTGAGTTGAAGACTATTATCTTCCGAACAAGCTGAGACATGGTCCAGGCCATCCTTTAGAGACTGAAGATGTGCCTGATTTTTAAGAGGATGATCAAAAACCATATCGTCGGCATATTTATGTACAGACAGTCGTTTGGTGATCTCACATCGTCAGTATGGAGGGAGAAGAGGTGAAAGGATAGGATGGCACCTTGAAGAACACCACAGTTGTTTGGAAGGACAGAAGATTTCCACTTGCTGGATTGTACGAATTGAGTGCGGTAAGCAAAATAGTCTTAAAGCCCAGATACAACCGAGCAGGGAGAGCCACACGCGGATGTTTTGTTCAGAAGGAGATAGTGTGGGATGATGTTGAAGGCGGAGGAGCAGTCTAGAAATGCGCATGCGTACGCAAGGCAGCCTTTATCTAAATCTCTTAGAGCCGAATGTACCACAAGGGCAATGGCGTCTAGGGTACTACGCCGAGCCTTATATGCAAATTGTAATGGGTCGGAGAAATCGGAGGAAAATGGCTTAATTATATCGAGAGTGACTCGCTCAGCAAGCCTCTGTAAAGTGGAAGAGAAGGCGATTGGACGGAAAACTTAGGAACAAAATAAGTGGACTTTTTAGGGATAGGAGTGATTCTTACTGAACGCCAAACATCAGGAGTCTTTGAATTCATGAAGTACATGTTTATAAGGTGTGTCGAAATAGGAGCAATCTGAGAGTAGCGATATTTTAAATAAATGGTGAGACATCATCCGGCTCAGCAGCAATTAAACCATGGATATTTTTAGGTGTTTCTCCAATGATGCCACTGACACAGGAGAAAAAATGCTTTGTAGAAGCGAAAAGTTGTTTAAGGGGGGTTGGCGTCAGTAGAAGTATGAATAAAATATTCATTTAGAGAATCTAAATCAGCATAAACATGTGCCAGTTTACCACATTGGCCAGTGAAATGCTTAACATTCCTCCAGAGTTCAAAAGAGGAGAGCGGAAAAGAAGGTGTGGACGGAGAGGCAAAAAGTTGACTAACAAACAAATTATTTAGTCTGGAAATAACAGTTTTTATTAAGACGTTAACGTTCCTTAGACTGCCCCGGAGGCCTAGCTTGTAGAGAAGTTATTTTTTATGTCTTAAAATTTTTAGATAGGGTCAAGAAATTCTGTCCGGTCAGACCATAGCAGTATCAAGATGACAAAAAATATTAAAAATTTCTTTTAAAAATATTGTAAGGTAGCTGGAGCTGGACTTGACATTGAATTGTCTGAGGAAGACGGGGATAGCGTACGATATACAAGTTTGGAGAAAGCAAATGTTTTATGGGGATGTGTCGTGAACCTTAATTTTCCTATCAGGTTTGATAAGCAGCGCACGCGTAGAAGCGGAATAAATTTTTTGAAGGCCTAATAGTACAGAATGATCGGAACCGGAGAATGGAGCTCTGTTCTTAACAAGGAAAAACTTGGGTTGGTTGGTCAAAACTTGGCCATGAGAGGCATCAACGTGATTATTGAAGGAAACAAGGTCGTTAAATCCCAACAGAGTAAAAGGACGTAGATTCCCATGATGAAAGTCACCCCATAAGTAAATAAGCTGCTCGCAGGACAATAAAGCAAGTTTTTGTGAAAGAAAGTGAAAAAACGGGTCAGGGCACCTTAACATGTAGAGGGGGGGAATGTAAATACATAACATATAATGCCTTTAAATGTATTTAACAATCGGGGCTTACATATGACAGTGATAAAGTCTAGCAAATCCTCAGAGTTTGAAATAAGGACTTACAGTTAATACACAAATCTTTGTTGACCAAAATAGCACCTCATCGCCTCTGCTGGAGAATGAAGATTTTCGATCAGCTCAAAAGCAGCAGAAAGAGGAGGGAGGCTAATTAGTTGTGCCTCAATGTCACTATTTAACTATTTCTCTTGAAGACAAATCATTTCAGTCTTAATGTGTTCCTTTTTCAACAAACGCAGCTCCATATAATGAGTTTTGTTGAGTATTGAACGACAATTTGTCGACAGGAAGCCTGGACTTGACAGTCTGTCTTTCAGTTGACACTTCAAGGCGATTTTCCAATCGCAGCGGTGTTTTTCCTCTGCGAAGGTCTTTGTTGATAAAAACGTGATGAAGTGAGCACGGGAGGATCACAAATCCAACACAGTGGCCAAAATTATTCGGTAAATTTTTCAACTTATGGGCCTTCAAAAGGGTGCCAGCATACTGTGGAGTTTACCTCATAATCATAGTTAAGACAAACAAGGCAGCGAAAAAAGATCAGGATATCAAAGAAAAATAGACAGAGGAGTATACTGTTACAGAAAACTTCCTCGCAAATGGAGAGCAAACAAAAATGGCGGCTCAAATTCAAAAGCCGGAGACAAAGAGGTTCATACCTCCTGAATGTCTGTTCCTGTTGGTCTTTTGAGCGCCCAATCCTTCGTGAACAGGAGTTCATGAACACTGGTTGCCTACATGCGTGGGTTATTAAGGCATTGTCTAAAATTCCGGTATGATATGCGTTTTCCTGGCAGCTACTCATGTTGGGCCTGCATTAGCGTGGAATAGAACAGGACAGTGAATCAGACTATGACACTTTGATCTACGAGGTCCATTCTGTGCCCAACGGCAAGGTGGGCGCCGGGAAGGTGACTTGTGCGTGGTTTCGTTTTTAGCAGACGTGGACTACATCTACCGAACGCTCTCCCTATCTCTTCGCTCTCACCCACCTGTGTCAAGACGAACTTCAGCAGACCGGGGGTGGGATCAGCCACAGCGGCTGACAGCAGTGAACAGCTTGTCTTCACATACCATCTCCTCGGGTGGGTGGGGGCATCCACGTTGTCTTCTCCTGCGTCGGACGCCTAAAGAATACGAGGCGTAGGAGGAGGAGGAAGAGGAGGAGGAGGAGGAGGAGGAGGAGTAGGAGGCGGAGGCCGTTTTTGCTGCAACCGTCATGAATTCATTGGTCGCCCAACGCTCCCTCCCAGGCCATACAGTCTGTTCCGACGCAGGCCTTGAAGTCAACATGGAAAATCAGCACGTTCGCCTTCGGCACAGTCATCAGAAAGGTGTGCAGGTCGCTATAGCACTTGTTTTTCTCCTCGTGGCCCTCGGGGGGGGGGGGGGGAGGCGTCGGCGAGGATGACGGTGACGAATTTGACTCAGGAAGAGGCAGGTGCGGGGTAATGGAACGGCTGTTGGTGCCCTGCAGCAGACAGGGCAGTCATCCCACGATGCCGGTGCTGATAGCAAAAGCGACTACAACATCCCGTCGTTTGCATTTCAACGTGGCCATCTAAGCCGGCCGCGGAAATAGGAACGTACACCCACGTAAAATAGGTGGCCCAGCGATAAATGTCAAGGGGATCAATATTCTCGTGCCTTAACCTCAGCCCTCGCCGTGACGGAAAACTGAACTTTAACCTTAATCTGATCCCTGGTCCTACCATAAACCTAAACTCTACAGCTAACACGACCCCAAACCTTGACTTTTAACATGTTCATGACCCTACTCCCAACGCCGACCTTAACCCCCCCCTTCCCTTCAACCTTAAACCTAACCCTCACCTTAATGCTAAACCTTATTTCTCCAGCATCTAGCATAAAGCTACATGTACTGCGGGCAGCTCATCTTCCCTCATCCTGTTTAAACGACCATACAAGTCATTCTTAGCAATTTTTCTCTCATTCTGCTCGGTTGCTCAGACGGAAGCCTAGAAAGAAACGAACATTCTTGCCTGCCAGTAACAGTAGTTGCTCTGGCAGCCTGTGAGAAGGCACGGGAACCGGAGTTTGTTTAATAGTTTGTTTCTACTGCGTGTTTTGAATCCACGATACACAGTTGGTTTCTAGCATATTGTTAGGGAAATTTTCTTGTCCTCGTGAGATAAACAGTGGAAGGCAGCTGAATTTCACTGACTTTAAAATCAACGTTCAGAAAAGCAGAGTTTTGTTTGCTAAACCTTTCAGTCCACAGTGGTGCAGAGATTCACGAATGTGGTCTATGCGAGACATTACCATTGGAACTTGTCTGCATATAAGGTAAAGTTGATTTCCAGCGCAACTTTATAAATTTAACCAAGTTAAAATTGCTTAGAAACATTATCTGTACGGGCAAGATACTGTTACGGAACGCATTAGTCAAATAATTAGTGCGCAAAATTGGGCATGCCGGAAATGAGCGCATATATTGTCATCATTAGGTTTCACGAGTTGCGTGACGTCCTGTGAGTCTCCTACAAGCAGGTGATTGAACCCCGACGCCAATTCTTTCGTCAAAACACCTCTTCATTTAGCTTTCTGGACCGATGTCACCAACACGAAGAAAAAGGCCTCAGAGACAATTGTCAGCTGCAGGAAGGACAAATGAAGGCGCAAAAGGACTGAGATTACAGAACACGGTTCCTGTTATTTTTATTAGAACCAAACGCACTGAGGCGTTTTTTGAGTTTCCGCAAGCAGGACATCACGAAAGTTAACTGTACATATGCAATCATGGGGGGGGGGTACGGATTGAACGCTAGGTTGCTCTCTTTTCCTTACTACTTTGCAGCTTCCATATGTTTGCCCAATACAAGTCTCACGGAACGATTGATCTGAAACATTCTGCTTTGTTTTTTTTATTAGGTTATAGGGGAGCAAAAGTAAGGCCACAATTTCGTCACCTTCTGTATATGGTAAATTTGTTTTCACGGGTATTCTTTTCTAACTATTAAGTACCCTGCACTTTTGCTCTTCGCGGTGACATAAATTTAATGCACGCCAAATCGTCGATTTAATGAGAAGATGCAAATTAAGATAAACTAATGAGATACGGTTGAGGCAACGCAAACAACGAGAGATTATTAAAAGAATGGCAAAAAAGCTTCCGATTTATTGACCGTCTGTTTCAACGGTCTTCTCTAGTACCACTAATGGAAAGCCACGATGTCTTACTATCTGGTTGTATTAACTATTAATTCAAGGTATTTGTACTTTTATTTGCTGCTTTCATCTATTGAAGACTTACTTTGCCTTCATAAATTGTTGAATAATCGACCACGTAACAGTTATTTTTAGTAAAGAATAATTGATTGAGGTTAATTTTATAATTTTTGATATAAAACGATAATTTTCGGAGTGCCCGCTTATGCTGTATTCATCGAATTATTAACATTGTACAGGTCTAGGCAAAAAACTGCTCATCCTTCACTAAAGTTATAAATTCGATGCACGTCTGCTGTTCTAAATGTTTCCTAAATTTATTTACAAGTTACCTCTCAAACAGGCCAACAAAGCAACTAAGTTAATCGAAGTTTATCGCCAGTTCTGTCGTAAAAACCCATTGGACGAGTTTCCTATCCAACGTCACCTAAGCCAGATCGTACTGTCCGCTCCCCACTTCTTGACCATTCCTTGTCGAACGCGGATTAGAGTGTAAAACTACCCTCCTTCACAAGTAAATTTGTAACATGGTGGTCCGACCACGCCCAAGTGAACTTTTCTAAAATACTGGATAGGGGCATTGGGGAGGAGTGGGAAAAGGGGCGGATAGAGGAATAAACTAAGAGAACAAATTCCCAGTAAGTAGACACACGAAGGTGTACTAGAGTTGAGGCCACTTGATAGTGCTACATTCGCCGACGGTGCTTATCGATGATTTTAAAAGCGGAAAATATTTTGGCCTGCCAAAGGCCTCATTCCGCAGGCAGTCTTTTTGGGAAACGCATCCTGCGTTAAAACTAGAGTCTGAAGAGGGTGTCACACCGCGCGTTACTTTGCCATCGGTCATTTTCTTCCTAAACGACGGAAACACGAGCCCTTCAATCAGCATGAACTAACGAAAGGCCTGATCTCCAAGGGGAGCCTTTGCTGAAACTAAGCTGAAATCAAAAGAAGTTCAATCTCAGCCAGCGACCATAAATTTCGAAATTTTTTAGGATAAGGATTACTTATATGTGTCTCAGCAGGACATGGGAGTGGGACCGACCTGCCCAAATAATAAAGGTGGACCTATACCGGATTTACGGGCAGGATAAATATTCCCGTCTCCTAAACTAAGGATTAGTTCTATTGTAACCCTAAACCGTAACCCTGATCTTAACCCTAACCCCTAGCTGAACTCTAACTCTATAGGTAAGCCAGACCTGAACCCAAATCTTAACACTGACCCTAATTTCCCTGGCATTCTGTGCAAAGCTACCTGTATTACAGACATATCCGTTTTCATATCCGGCTTTGTGGGTCATGTAAGTAATCAGTAAACTATTAAATGTTTATTTACTGATTTCCTATCAGTATTTTCCCCAAAGGATCCGGATCAGCACACAAATTAAATTAATGAATTTTTATCTGTGATATATTTTTTTAGTTTCAACACAAATTACTTACGTTTTCTCCAGTTAAAATACGAGTTCTTTCTTTTCGTACGCTTAAAGGTCACCTTCGCATAGCCATTCATATCTCCTGGCAACAAAAAATCGATTAAGGAAATCCGACTGGTTTGAAAAGCCGTAAGTAGTGTTTGCGCTGTGTTTATCCAAACTTAATTATTGTGTGGAATGTAAGCAAGCTAAGTACTCATGGGTTTTTGCCCTAACTTGTTTTCGCATGTTGACACATGTTCCGTTCTATTTATTCATCATTTTTAAGACATCTTTTATTGCCAAAGATACTTCAAAGCAAATAAACCCACTCTTTAAACGATAAACCACACCAAAACCGCATAATTACGTCAGAAAGAACTGAAATACGGTTTATGGCAATCAACAGGCCAATAACTTGCAAGTGAGTGAGCTTTCTCAAGATAAAATTCACCCGACTGATAAGGAAAAACGGAAGTGAGTGAACGAAGCAAGGCCGTTCCTTTCCGACTTTAAAACAAGCTGATTTACGTCAGAGAACACAGTTTTTCAGCGGATTGAATTCAATGCAAAACTTTTGCCAGTAAAGTATTTTTAACTAAGACGTTCGTTAGATGTGAACGTTGCATGAAGCCTGTTGCATGTTTTTTCTCGCTGTGGTTACTACCCGTTTTTGGCAGGTGATGACCAAAGAGTATGGAAGTGCGAAATCATTCTTTTTATTTTGGGAAATTGTCCAGGTGACCTGTTAATAAATTAAAATTAGAGCAGAAAGGGAAAGATTAACGCATATCCTCTCATAAAATACGGCGCTAGACTATCTGTAATATGGGAACGGTGGATAAATGGGTTTTTAGTAGAGACAAGGTGGTGTTGGAGAGAAGAGGATGAGGAGGAGGAGGAGTAGGAGGAGGAAAGGAACGGATATTAATATGATTTATTTGGAAAAGCAAAGTTTAAAATTATCAGCAAATAGGGCCCCATTCAACTTAACAAAAGAATAATTTACCAAATTACACAAAAGTCAAAATTCAAAAGACGATTTAGCAAGCATACGCTACCTTTCGATAAATGCTCGTCACGCCTTTATATTTATATAACTGTTTAACTAAGTCAAATATGCCTGTAAGTGGAACAAATCCTACGGTTGTCAGGGTAGGGGTGGGCGGGGAAGAAACCAAATTGCGGTCCGTTTTCTCATCATCGTCAGAGCAAGGGCGACCACCGGAACAGGTAACTAGATACGGGCGGTTGAATTCGTGGTTTTCGGCCACGGTGATTAAGGCACCTGTATAAAGTTCTTTTGAGCGCCAAGGATCGGTTTGCGTAGCCTCATTGCAGCCGCTTCTGCCAAAGACAACAGACACGGTTCAAAGAATTTTGAATAGGTTGGGGGACCTTATAAATTACCTGGAAGGCCTCTTTGGCATTTGCACGATGGTCTGTATCTACCACATGCACGAGGATAGAGCTGTTAATGTTCTTCATCTGTTCCTTTCCTAACCACGCTGGAAGGTGTTCTCGTACTCTTTTGGACAAACGACAGCTCGTGCGACCAATATATTCTGCCCCACAGGCGCAGGTAAAAGAATAAATGCACATTGAGGTGGTCTGGGCTGGCAGTTTGTCCTTGCCCCCTCCGTATAGGAAAGGAGTTGTCGAGAACAGTACATGGGCACCGGATGCTGGAAAGTTGCTTAACACAGATTGGCTTAGGCACCTTCCTAAGAGTTCACTTGCTCCATCCCCTTGAAATGGGACCCTGATGAATAGTTGTTTCTTGCGTGCCGTTAGCACCAGCAGCTTTGGTAATCTTCCGGTCATATTCATAGTAATAAATCTGTCTGGATATCCATTCTGTCGAAAGCGCCTTCTACAACCTTAAGCCCTTCGTCAGTGCTATCGGCCGAGCAGATCCTTTCCACCCTTTGTGTCAGACAGCGCATTAAAGTACGCTTAACTTTCAGCAGTTAAAAACTCACAAAGTGCGTGTGTTGTCCGGACCACGACTTCTTACGGTATACACTACGTGGAATACTCCCGTCAGGCCTTCTCCTCAGAAACACGTCCAGAAAATGGAGCGACCCGAATTGTTTCTCTTTCCGTTTGAAATGGATTGACGTGTGCACCTGATTTATGGTATCCATTGTAGCTGAAATGTTCGTTTGTTAAGATGCAACCGCAAAGATATCATCCACGTACCGCCCATAATATTTTAGATGATTTATCTGCGGACGAAGCTGTAAAGCTTCCAGCTGGCCCATGAAAATATTCACCAGAAGTGGGCCAAGGGGTAAGCCCATAGCTACTCCGTTTGACTGGCACATTCGTAAAAAGAGACGAGACATCCAGTGTAAATATCGTCCTGCCATTCAGGGCGAGGTCTTTCACGCCTACAGTGAACTCAAAGATCTCTTGGTAGCTGTATGGCGCTAGCTGATCCTGTATGGGTTTAAGTTTATCCGCTAACCATTTTGCAATTACATGGTACGGGGAGTTCCTCATATCTAGGATGGGACGAACGGATGTGCATCTTGTGGATTTTTGGTAAACCATAAAAACGAGGTATATGCGTGCGCTGTCTGACACAAACGGTGAAATGGATCTGCTCGGCCGATAGCATTGATGAAGAGCTTAAGGTTGTAGAAAGCACTTTTCGACAGAACGGATATTCAGATATATATATTACTATGAATATGACCGGAAGATTACCAAAGCTGCTGTTGCTAACGGCACGCAAGAAACAACTATTCATCAGGGTCCCATTTCAAGGGGATGGAGCAAGTGAACTCTTAGGAAGGTGCCTAAGCCAATCTGTGTTAAGCAACTTTCCAGCATCCGGTGCCCATGTACTGTTCTCGACAACTCCTTTCCTATACGGAGGGGGCAAGGACAAACTGCCAGCCCAGACCACCTCAATGTGCATTTATTCTTTTACCTGCGCCTGTGGGGCAGAATATATTGGTCGCACGAGTTGGCGTTTGTCCAAAAGAGTACGAGAAAACATTCCAGCATGGTTAGGAAAGGAGCAGATGAAGAACATTAACAGCTCTATCCTCGCGCATGTGGTAGACACAGACCATCGTGCAAATGCCAAAGAGGCCTTCCGGGTAATTTATAAGGTCCCCCAACCTATTCATAATTCTTTGAACCGCGTCTGTTGGCTTTGGCAGAAGCGGCTGCAACGAGGCTATGCAAACCGGTCCTCGGCGCTCAAAAGAACTTTATACAGGTCCCTTAATCACCGTGGCCGAAAACCACGATTTCAGCCGCCCGTATCTAGTTACTTCTCCCGGTGGTCACCATTGCTCTGACGAGGATGAGCAAAACGGACCGCAATTTGGTTTCTTTCCCCATCTTCCCCCATCCTGACGGCCGTTCATTCTACTTGAGCACATATTTGACTTAGTTTAACAGTTATATAAGTAAAAGGGCCTGACGAGCATTTATCGAAAGATAGCGTATGCTCGCCAAGTCGTCTTTTGCATTTTTCAATGGGAATTTTACTACTCTAAATGTCAAAATGTTTGCATCATGATCGGCACCTAGTAGAGAAATATGTCCAATCTCAGTTTCCATATTTGCTGTATCTTTTCATGTGAGGTAGCTTGACAGAAATGTCAATACGTAACGCGGGTTTGCCCATGAATGTCAAGAGATATGTCGGAAGCTTTGACGCGTGGGACGGGAGGACTTCGCAGCAATTAGGTCAGAGTGCAGGGAATGGACAAAATCATCCAGAAAAAATAAGCAGTTTACTTGATCATTGGGAAATTTTCATTGTTTTATCATAAAAATTAAAACAATATTAGAAACATCAGCAGTAGAAAAGAGCATTCTCTAGGTAATTTTCAAGATCGGTGCATTTGTTTAAAGTTAAACAGGAAAAATAACAAGGACATACTAGTGAGTGAGATGGAGAAGGCAGGCATCAATAAATTCCCAGATTAGGCGTCGGGATGTGCAATAAGAAAGCCAATCATGAACGTTCTACCGAAGTTTAAAAATTTTGGTCAAAAGTTTTTCGATATGCAGAAGGAGTGAACGAGTGTATGTCGGAGTAACACCAAATTACTGGAAAGGGGAAACAGTGTTGGGAAGAATGTTAAAGGATTCAAGACTAGAAGTGGATTGTTGTCGGAAAACACACTACGCTGATTTCTTATTATTCAGTAGAAGACCGTTTTCTAATGACCATGCTGAGCCGTGGGTAAGGCCATCCTTCAGGAACTGGAGTTCTGACTGATTTTTTAAAAGATGACCAATAAACAAATTGTCAGCATAATAATCATAGCCTACAGGTAGTCTTTTGGTGATCTCAAATAATGTGCAGGGATAACAGGTTAGGACTCCACAGATGTCGGGTAGGACCGTAGATTTCCGCTTGCCAGATTAGATGAGAAACAAAATAATCCCCAAACCATGAAATAGCCAATCGGGAAGAAGAATGCTGTTTGATCACTGCAATTACTTTTTGGTATTCACTCGAGCTTTCGAACTCATGCAGGAAAGATCTTGTGAATAATGAACCGGTTCTAGTGATCGAATAGCATTCTCTAATTTTACATACACCTGGAATCCGAGCATTCGCCTTAGTTCTAGCAAAAAATCGTACTGTCGTTGCGTTCTTCTTTAACCGTATCAACAGAAACCTTTTTGAAATATAGTTCCACCCTGCATTATGGCCAAGGCCATCTGTATCACGGAATGGTAGTAAGAGCCACCTTTTGGAGAGGAACCCTAGTGTTATTGAATATATAAATTCGAAAAAAGCTAATTCGTGCCACATGCGTGGTTCAATGTATAAAACGCTAAGATAATTCAGGGGCACACGAATATGTCGCTTACCACCATAGTAACTTTGAGATCATTTCATTTCCCAGCTCACCTTTTCTCGTCTCTGAAGTACAGACTGCTTCATTACTTTTATCCTCCAGTCTGCTAGCTAAGCATAAGCAAGTTATTTTGGCCGAAGGCCTTGGTGTAGACAAATATTTGCACGGGTGGCGATCATAATTTTCTTTTCCAAACATGGCCGACAAGCACCGCCAGTTAACGACGCCGTACCTTTGATCTGCCTTTGGACTGACAGGATGATCCTCATTTCCCCCATCCTTATGGGAATAAACACAGGTGTAGTGTACATTCAGGTCTAATTGCCGCACACTGGCCCATGTCTGTTTTCCCGCGAGTCATAAAAACAACGCATTCCTTTGTAGGTAACCTTTTGTTCTCGAATTGGTTGGTGCTCCCAATCATTTTCCTCCGCGTGCCAGTGGAGCCTGTCAGTTTGAAGCAAGTGGAAGTTCAAAAGTGGAAGCTATATGCCAGCCAGTTTCCTTTTGTTCCATTATAGGTAAGTTTCTGCTGTCCTAGTCTGGATTGGAGTCTTAACCACCGGACTGCTAATCGTCTCGTTTGCATTTATGAGCACTTGTTGCTGAGTCTGCAGCGTGCTCCTCCTCATGAAAAGGTAACCTTAATTCTGACATGAATTTTTGATTCGTAAAAAATACGTTAGTATAGGTACAATATGTAATATAATGTAACCTTATCCGAGGATGGTTAAAAATTAAAATATATTTTATAGAACACATTTATAAAAATATTACTTTTTGTATTCATTTGATGCGAAATTACGTCTTCTTCAAAGTTTCCAACTAAATAAAGTGTACCTTTCAGTTTTGTCAACTTCCGAACAAATTTTGACCACGACCTGGCGTTACACATCTATTTATGTTTTCCAAACCAAAGGCTTTAGACATTCCATCAAGGGAAATTCCCCCATTTCTCTACACTACAAGGAAGATGTTCCATAGTGTACATAAGATTTTGCATTGGATGTGAATGACTGAAATACTGCCTGATAAGATTACAAGATATTACATATTATACCTTTAGTTACGTAATCTGTTCTAACCATTAACAATTTTCAGAATTTCTATTGACATTTAATGAGAAAGGCAATCTACTGGGATTCAAGATTCCCAGCATATGCCGAAAAAGGTTAAGGGAAAAATGTTTTCCCTTTAAATGCTCGATGGCGGCTTCAACCTAAAATTCATCTTAACTGACGTTATGCTTTAAAAATACGTTGTGGACTATTTTTCCGGCGTCAGACCCACAGACAAGGCTAAAACAGTAAGAGCAGACCTTCCTCGGTAATCCACCATGGGCAAAATAATTCATTCGACTCAATCTTATTTTCAGAGGTAAAAATAAATGCAATTTTGATCGAATTTCTGACGGTAAAAAAAATAAAAGTAGCTGAAAGTCAGAGGATTAATTCAAATTTTTAGCATTCGTGAAGAATCCGCTTAAATGCAGTGAATGAACTAAACTGCGGATGGCTTCAACGGCCTGACACCTCAATGGAGGCTAAAAACTTTTCAGGCCGACACTTTCCGGCAGGCCACAAGTTTACTCGTCCTAATTTCCCTATGTTAAGGGTCAGCGTGTGTCTTGTAGTCATTCTTTAGGAACATCGTCGGACTGCGACGGTCAAACTGTCGTGTGTGTGTCACGAGGGCCACTTCAGGGCACGGCATGCGTTATTCGGGTTGCGCTACGCTAACAAATGCCGACCATGGGAGGTGTGGTGGCACGCCTAGGGGCGGCTAGGTCTTAGGGGACCCGGCCGCGCCAGCCACCTGCGTCCTCTCCCGCCTCCGGTCTTCTTGACTCTGTCTTGACACCGGGCTCAGGTAGGGGAGGAGGAGAGAGTGCGGTAGCTGCAGCGCATGTCTACTATCAATTAAAACTAATTCAAGCTCAAGTCACCGTCCCTGCTTCCCCCTTCCATGGAGCATACGGTGGACATCGTCGGACTACGACGGTCGAACTATCGTTTAGGAACATGTGTTCATAGCTTTTGCATTGCATACAGAAAGGAAGTGGTGATACCCCATGAAATTAAGAAAAGCCTGTTCGGTATGATAAGGTACTTTCTATAAGGTCTTCTGAACACTGCCCAGCCGAAATGTGTCCAAGTAGCTTTTCCTTGAAAATCAAAACCATAGCCATTTTAAGTTGGCTAGTCCTCGAAATTGTAGCAGTGTGTCAGTGAGACTACCTCTTAATTTCTATGCAGCTGATGGACAAAAAACAGGACGGTCTTGTTTCAGTGTACCATTTAGACTAGTAACATCGTGCAACTTGCCTGTTCACTTGGGAATTAATGTTTTCTTAAAACTCAGGACATGACCAGCGCATTATGCCAGTGCCCAAGTAAAACACAGATTTATACCATTCCAGAAAATTAATGACTCAGAGAAAAAGGCTTTGTGTAGGGCAGAGTTTTCGTATTATCAACGTAGGACTAACAACACAATGTCGCACAGCCGGCTGTCAGCGTAGCCGGAAAAGTCTGGCTTCTCATACTCCATGCCGGAAGTTGACGTGCTACTGACGTTTGCAGCAGGCTACGCTTTGTCCCATGCCAAATTTTTATAGGTTTTCGTTCGCAACTTAACTTGCTCGCAAGGTCTGTTTAGTAGGGTAAAATACACGAGGACACGGAACTCTGATCTCTAAGTATAATGTCCAATACAGCTCAAAATGGATGAAAAGCGGTACTTAGTGCATATTCCGGGTTAAATGTGAGTCAAAGATTTCGGTTAGTAGGATATTTTCACGAATTACAAAATAATCTGGGTAGAACCTGGGATATGCAGTTGCCTGGAAAAAAATAATAGTAAACCACCTTGAAAATAAGCTTTACGCAACTCATATCATATAAGCAAGCAGCCTTAATACTTAAAAGGTTACAGTCTGTGATCATCCTCATAACATTTGAACCGGTATTCTGAAATGCGTTGTTGATTAGGAAAAATTACATAATATCCATCATCTTGCGACATAATTCCATAACATCTACGACACGTCGGGATGCCTGGTTTCGAATTCACTTTTTCTGACTATCATCAAAAATGTTACTCGAGAAAGTGACCATTAAGTAGTATTCCTTTTCGATGCCCTTCTAAATTAAATTATAGTTCAAAGAAAACATGTGGAACAATATCCTCAATTTTACTAATTTGTTAGCTAATCTGGTCTTCTTCAAATGTGCTTGTCGAAAAATAGGCTATGTGACGGTATTAAAAAGTTTCTAATTGTGGGATTTTTAAGACTGTGCAAAGTCTATTTGAATAAAATCAAATCGTTACTTTTATTAATGCTCCTCATTAAATATACCACATAACCCACGTCAATTGCACACTTTTATGAGAAATGTATGGTATCTTCTAAATGGCATAGATAAATGTGTGATGTTCCTGACATGTAAAAGTGCATAGCTTGTAGAGGGACAACCTTTAACGTAAATACAACGTCATATTGGGAACAGAATTATTCAGGCCTTAGAAAATTCTTTTCAGACATAAATATTTCCTTCTTTTTGGTATGGTTGGCTATTAAAAGAGCACCATAAAGATATTTTGGGGATCTCTTCTATAAAATATATTTGAATTTACAAGGGAATCAAAAACCAGGAGAAAAAGATGGATACACTATAGTAGTCATTTTTAACAGGTGGAATTTCCCAGTAAGTTAAAAATACGTGTATTAAAAAGCCAACAAACTGACAAGCCTGAAATATCACGAGATTTTGCCGTATGCTAATAAATATTACACCTCCACATTAGTAATATTTATCAATCGAAAACGCATTTTTATATTTCGTTAGCAGTTAATGAAATGGTCAATGTGATGAGCTGATTGAAACAAGGCAGGTAAATGAAATAAACAAAAATAATTTCCACAAAAAGAACCTTTTGCACGGACTCACATCAAACCTCCGTCGAAAGAAACATATTTAATTATTTTAATATTGAAAATGTCACGTTTTCGCGACTTCCCAAGCTGCAGGTTAGATTTAATTAGACAATATGTACATTCGAGAAACATCTATGATCAATTTTAGGAATATGATGCATGAATAAATGTCTGCGAGTAATTTCAAAAACGCAAAAAATCAGTAATCCTGTTCAAATGAAACTGGAAAAATTAAGCGTGAAGCCTGGCGGAACCATGACTTTCCTCGCAGTCATTTGCTCTAAAATGCAACAGGAAGCTACCTATCCGAGAATTTCAAGGTGTGTGGCAACGAGTAATTTAAATACTTTGAATAGTGACACCTACAAAATCATCTGAGGGTTGCAATAAATAACAGCTGTAGTATCTTAAACACTTTGAGTCTGACAGACGGTTATATGATGGACGCATTCTGCCTAAAAATGTACACAGTAGAGGATGCAAGGGGTAAAAGAGGTTGACCACAAAGGCATAATATGAATGCTGTGTATTTAGTTAACTACCATCTAGTATATTAACTTTTCAGTTTTTTTTAAATTTTTTCGCCCCTTTTAAACTGGTTATGGTCACGGGCAAAGCCTTCACTCGGTTGTGTATTCATTGAAAGGTTTTTTAAAGGAACTCTCTTTGCACTTTGTAACAAATTAAATTGAGTTTTGGGATCTCTTTGACACCCGCTTATTTTGCCATCGTAACGATGAAGACTACTAATGTTCTCAGCGGAGCCAAGCGGTGGATGACATTTGAAATTGTTTTTATTGAGAAGAGAAGCATGCCCGACAGCAATAAATTCTTTTGTTCACTCACCAATCAGAGTATGATGATAAGTTCAAAATAAGCAAATTTAGATGCAAATTAGTTGACTAGCAGGGGATAACAATCTTCCAATTTTCCTAGTTAGCTTAGTTTTCGAAACTCACAGACGGCCATTATGTTTATGCGTTATCCTGACTAGACTAACCCCATACAAACGGTCTTTTCTGTATTTGGTACTAAACAACAACAATGTCGAGTCGAGTGACTGAGCTAGCTTACTACTAATGCAACTTAACCGTTTTGTATCCTCCTGTTTGCTAAGTTTTGTCCAAACAGTTTAATATTTGAGCCTAAGTACCCTCAGTTCAGTAGTAGTTTGAAAATGTTCTAAAAATATTGCTATTTTTAGACATTGACTGGATAAACAGCAATCAACACAATCTCATGTTCTGTAATTTTGTCCTCGTTAGTAAAATTTATTATTTTTCTTGGTTTGGAATGCAAACGGGAGTTGTGGAAGGCACTAATTAGCACATCCTTTGCCCTGCCAAGCAAAAGCTCATCACGTTCTGCTTTTGAATTCATCTGACTGTAACTGAACACACACCCGAGGAAAAAATAAAATTAAAATGATGACTGAAAATACCAAAAAAATCGTTCCTCTGAATTCCACGAATAAAGATGGTAATGGCTGAATAGGACACAAGGCAATACAGACGAATTAAACGTTTTATTGGATCAGTATTGGGTCTCTGTTAAATGAACTTTATGTATAGCGATACTTCGAAAAGTGACGCAAAATGGTTTAATTAAGCTAATACTTAAGTTGTCCGATTAAAAATATTCCAGTGTAAGTGCGTAACTTTTAATTATACAAGGATCCCTCGATTTTTCACTTTGAAATAGGAATGCTGAACTGTATTTGCAAACTTTGAGTTAATTTTTGTTAACGGAATCCCGTGTTTTAAGTCCTTTTATTCACAGTGCTAGAGATTAGCTTCATAGTCTTGGTATGCGGAACGCCAAGTACTACTCAAAAAGCTGACCATTTGATTGAGTACGACCGACCCTACTGCTGTTAATTACTTCTGTCTAGAGTTCTGGACCAATATAAAGGCCAGGTTGGGGCACGGCACGTGTTAACCAACCTGTGCATAGTCTGCACACCTCATAAAAAATGTCACACGCGGAGGCTCACGCCGCGCCAGTCGATTCTGCCAGCATCAGATGTAAAACCGGCTCGGCCAACAGGCTGGTATATCACTGGGACGGAAATTTTATTGGCCGGAGCCTTCAAATGGATGGCCCAAAAACTCAAGTTTCTCCGAGAGGGTTCTGAGGTGTCAGTCTATTTGCCTGCCAATTCCATGTTGACTTTCGAGAAAAAAACTAGCCAACCCAACCAAATCGTGGTATCCCTGGATCTTGTCTCACAATTCCATCTGACCTGGTTCCAAATGTTCTACGCAAACGGTTCAAAGAAAGGTAAGAGGAAACGAGGGGCGCCCAAAAATCGAGCATCTTATGCAAATCTTTGCGTTCTACCAACGAAATTTTTTCAGTTTTAATGGCTGAACATATAAAAAATTCAAGGGAACACGCTTGGGCTAACAATATCCAGCCTAGTTGCGGAAGTAGTCCTAAAAAGCGTTTTGTTGCTGATGCGTAGACGATACGTTCGTCATTATTAAGAGGGAGAGTCTGGCAGGCCTTCAATACCTGCTTCACGGTACCTTCCCAGATCTTCATTTCACAAGGAGAAAGATGAAGCCGAGAAATTACCCTTCGTTGACATGCTTTTCACGTGCAGAACTGATGGTAGCTCAACACTGAAGTGCACAGAAACGCGACTAACATCACCCAGGTCCTCAAGTTTCATAGCAACCACACGGTGGTGTCCAAAAGTGGCTGTGTTGGGGAGCTCTTCGAACGGGTAAAAACGCATCGTAGTGAGCCCGATGGAAGAGCACAAGAAATACGCCAGCTCAGCGGCCAATTGGCAAAGAACGGCTATCCGAATAATTTCATGGCAGCTGCATACGTGTGCGCTTACTACGGAAAAACTGGAATAGAGGCACATAAGATTTTTTATTCCCTTCAGTACATGAAGAACGTTTCCAAGGCAACAGAACGCATCGGGGTAGGGTTAGGCGTGACCATCGCCAATCGACCTGCAACTACTATGTGGGCCAGAATCATAAAGATGAAGGATCGGCTAGGCGCAGGTGAGCAATCTGGCGTAGTGTATCAACTACCGTGCCAGAACTGTCCTCACCATTATACAGGCCAAACAGGACGACGCCCCAGCTCGCGAATACTCGAGCATAAAAGGGTTGTTCAGAGAGCAGCCCACTGTCTGAAGTCGCCACCCACATGCTGGAGAAAGGCCATGAGTTTGAGGACGTGGATACTGGCGCGTGCCGGCAACAGAACGGGGTGGGAACTATTGGAGGCGTGGATATCAG
Organism: Schistocephalus solidus; assembly: GCA_017591395.1. NCBI lineage: Eukaryota > Metazoa > Platyhelminthes > Cestoda > Diphyllobothriidea > Diphyllobothriidae > Schistocephalus > Schistocephalus solidus. Next base: position 46,535 of record WEDG01002029.1, on the reverse strand, counting down.
ACACCAACTCCATCAATAGGCCTATTAAGTTACCCCAGTGTTATTCCGCACTTCGCCCACGCTGCCAGGTGGCGCAGATCTCATAGACGCGAAGGACGAACGCCGCCACCCCACCGTGGGACAACGTCAGTCCGACGACGTCCAGTGTATGCACCACATCCGGGTGGCGCAGGAACGGGGAATTTGCGCTAGATTTTAGAAAAGACTTCCGTACAAACTACCTCACTCTCTGTTGCACTTCCCCATCTGGACCAGATGACCATGGTGACCACGGTGAGTCAGGTGACACGCACCAAACCCAGCCACGGACTTGTTCTCCCCCATCCCCCCACTCCCACGGTATGGCTGCATAAAATTTCATCCCAATACTCGTACCTTCGTCTTCTTTTCAGCCAAACCCTGGGATCCGCATCTGGTATGTGGTGGCGTATGTGATTGGGAAGCTAGAGGGAGGTCGAATATGCGCACTGCATCAGTACGATGCATTAAAAGTTGAGGCTTTGAAGGTTGCCAATTAAGGAGATAACTTCGGCCTCTCAGGGTGGGAGAGCTAGATCGCAACGGCTCTGTTCTGTTGTGGCCTACATGACCTTCTCATTCCAATGTGATCCGAACCGTCCCCCTCATCCATCCGTCATCTATGAAACACCCCTCCCCATGCATTGACCAGGTATGTGACAGGCATAGGCGGGTTTTTAGTTTTGACAGCCACTGCACCTGATCTCGCCTATGGTCTCTCCGACTCTGTCCTGTCACCGGGGCAATTTGGGTGATGGAGGAGGGAATGCGGTAGAAGTTCCGAAATTCCGCCTTATTTAAACTTTTTTTCACGCGCCTGTCAGTCATGTGCTTGTCATATGCAGAACATGCTTTGGAAAGAGAACCGACACTATCGTTTGTAATGGTTGCAATTATTTTTACACTTTCGGAGACATCATCATATAGACTTAACCTAAGGCTTTGAATAAAGATTCCTTTCGCTGAGAGTATGACCTAGAACCCTTAAATGGGAAGAATAATAGACATCAAATCGAAGTAAGGGAGGCAATATAAGGGGCATGCGATTCATTTCTGTAGTGCATATCCATCCACGGATATTTTCCTAGTCTGAAATAAGACAGATGGCCAAAAATACACCTTTGACCGCTTGCCCGGTGTTGCCTCAGTTTTTTTAAAAGGAAGAAAAAATGAATTTTCAAGTCAGAGAGTGATGGGCAATTCTGGTAACGGAATGAAGGAACAATTCAAGTGACGTGAAATTACCAAGATATTTCCGCTCGCATTTTCTTCTCGATGCCACAAACAAGGTTTTATTCCATACTGTTTCATCCACGTATTCTCGAATCTGATAAAATCTAGTTGCCACTGGCATTCCGATATACCCACAGTGCAAGCTGTACAGTGAGTAACGTATGGTGGATAATTTAAAAATAGGGCAGTTAATTATAGTAATCGGGAAAAGATGGGGGATAAATGGTGAACCAACTACTTAATTTGACTCATTTGTCCCCAGGGTTTTGTATTTGGTGTGGAGAGTTATTTTCTATCCGAATCCCAGTCGTCAGCTGCAGAAATTTCATGAGTGTTGTAAATTATTATCATGATAATTACTGAGCGATATGGTTCGTTGTTACTCTCAGTGGTACCAACTGATGCCCACCCCATCCACATCTGCCCCGCCGGCATCCTGATAAAAAAACTCTAACGGTGCTTCCGATCTCCCGCTGTCGTACTCTGCCTGCATCTTCACCTCAACATCCACTACGAAAGTTCCTTCCCCACCACCAATGCAAATAATCGTGACGCACCATCAAACATAAACCCCATAACTGTCAACACCATTGACATAGACTTGAGCCCAAACTGTCCACAGCAACGACACTATCACCTCACGCATAGGTCAACTGCGAATCCATCGCGCGGAGACTTGCGAACCAATGCCTGGGGCCCTGACATACAGTTGCCGCGCACGAATCCACTGCCCTCCTGCTCCCGTACATTTACAAGCCGCATGGTCCTGCTTGAGTGCATACGCATCCGTGAAAGCGGAATTCACAGCAATGCTGACACTTCTAACTCGTCTTGTGCACCCAGCACCAGTCCTCACAAGAGCACAACCATCAGTACAAGCAGCACAACTCCCACAGACCCACCACTTAATGACCTACCCTGTCCTTATTTTCACTGCATATGCACGTCACGCATCGGCCGAGTCGGTCACTTGCGAATCCATCGCATATAGACTAGTGAACCAGTGCCAGGAGCACATACATACACCCACAGAACCCGCCTCAACTGTACGCACTGTTCATGCCCATTGGCACACCGCATGGGCCTAGTAAGTCACATGCGTCTTCGTGAAAACCTGCGGTAGAAAACCACTGGTCATACTAAATTACCACATCTCTCCGTATCAGTCTCTTCATCATGCACGATCATAAGAAACACCACATAAAATGTGTTTTCGACCAAAGCCTCTCACTGAGAGTGAATTATCATCCTCAGCTCCCTCTAGATGTGACCCCTCTGCTGCATATTTGATCCAAACTTGAGACTATGACGGTTTACTAAAAGCCATGGCTTGGAAGGCTGCCAAATGACGCTTATACCGGACCACACTGTCGGCCCAGTGTGTTTTGTGCATTGAGTATTTGACCAGTGGACTGAGAGACAGACGGCGATGGCTCCTTAGTGTAAGCGGCAAGAGTGCCAGGTCATGCTGTGGCGCGCGCAGACGGTTTAGCTAGTCCTTTCAGTCACTGCACCTACTCCCGGATAAGAAAACTGACCTGGCTTGGATGGTGGCCCGACGCTGAGCGCATTTTCCTCGCTATAAACAATCTGATGCGCTTAAAGCTACCCCGGTGCTCTAAAAGCCGTGACTTGGAGGACTACCAGCCGACGGGATAACTCGGTTCCGCCGACTGAGAGCCTAACTGCAATGGCTCCTACTTAATGTTGCCTTCATAGAACTCCCACTCACCTGTGATCCAATCTGCCCCTTTTTGTTTGCAGATTCCTCCCATCTCGGTCTTCTTGACTCTGTCTTGACACTAGGTCCAGGTGGGGGGAAGGAAACAGAGAATGAGGTAGATGCATCGCAAGTCATCATGCCTGCACCACCATGCGGTAGATTACACTGCGTGCATAGGAGAACTCGACGGTCGAACTGGTGTGGGCATGCTTCCCATCAGCGCAATTACTCTGCCCATACAAAGTCCCAACTTAGAATATTGAGGTGGAGAGTCAATGTGCTTGTTACTTCGCTACCTGTCTGAAAACGGTGATTCAAGAATTTCCCGACTCACGCGTCATGCCGGCGAGAATGCTGGCTGCGCTCTAAGACCTGGAATCACTCTTCCCCACCACCGGTGCATGTTCGGCCATCCGCACCCAATGAAATCCACGAGTTTTATAACGCATTTCCTTTGTTTGCAACAACTTTAGATAGAGCAAACTACCTGCGAAGTTTCCTAACAAGACTGGAAAAAATGTCCTGATCAAATGCTGGAAACTCACGCCGTGTGGAAGCTGGTCGTGATTTAAAAAGACGCAACGTACGCGTTCGAAATCCTTTACGAAACTAAAGTTTCATCACCCCCACCCCCACCCATCACCAAAGGGTGATACTACTTAGAAATATTCTATATTATGCACCTATATGGAACTTTCCACTTCCGGTCCTTTAGACATGTTTTAACCATCTAAACAAGATGGATGAGGAAAGAGAGTATGTGGTCGATGCTGTGCAAGTCCACTTCACAATATACTGCTTTAAAAGTAAGTCACTGGCACTACAATCAGTCCGTAAGACAGGTGGTGATTATCGACGTTTATAACGGTGGAATAGGCCGAGCGCGTTGTGTTGATGGAGCTGGAGTGCATTCACTTCACGGAAACATATATAGCCGAATAAACCCATGCTGTATCTGATGGTCATGGGTTAGGCTCTATGACATGTGTATGTCAACAGTCCAAGCAATCGATTTGCGTGCGAAGGATTGGCATTTGACCAGATAATCGAATGACTAATTTGAATGTGTGATTTCAATGGCGACAAGCGCAACTGAGACCGTATTGTTGGCGAAAGAGGTATGCTGTTGATGATAAAAGGATAGCAGGAGTGCTCTCATTGATGAAACTCTTAGTAACGGTCATTTGTGAGATATGGAGCAGGTTTTTCCTGTCAAAGTGCATTAATTTTGGAGATGGCCAAAAAGACCATTTGGTAACCACAAATGCTTGTCGCAAATGTGAGCAAGATGTCAGGAGTTGAGGGCTTGACTCATTGGGTTCATAGTTTTGATACAACCTATTCAGTTCGTCTCGAAGATAGTTCGTCCAGTCTTTGAGGCAGTTCACAACGCCCTTCGATCTTGACCAAAGACTTCCTTTGTCTCTGGGTTGGTTTGTAAGATCTTGATAAATGTTCTCAAAGTATCTCGTATCAATGCGTTGGTCGCCTAGTCTGCGTGCACCGATAGGGACATCACCATAGTAAACTAACTTAGGCCGGCGCTCGTGATTCATACTCACGACGTTGCCAATTCATAGCAGTTGTATTCACCCGAGTATGGCGTGGATACCCATGACGCTTGTTCATTTGATAATCTAATCTTCACTATTCTTCAGGCAAATCTGAGGCGTAACTGATTACTTCCCCCGATTGACCTTCAAAGACAATCCATGTATCTGTCTCGTATAGGAGCTTCATCAGGGCCCTACAAAACTCAAAGTTTGACTTGAGAAGAGCACCGCGATTATTCCAGACGGGTTTGGTGACCAGCTGCTAGTCTAGCTGCCTTTAGAGACCCGACTGGCAATTTCGCGGACCATTTTGATGTTTACTTAAAGTGTACTGCCCAGGCCCGCGAATTTGCCCACTGCTGTGAGGCGAGATCCATTAGTTATTGCCCTCGTTCATCGTATTCAGCACTTTACGTCTGTTGATGTATGACCGCAGACATTCCCGTGCTAGTTTTAAGTTCTAATTTTGAGCAAACTGAATCAAAGTTGTCTTCGAAACTAGCCTTAGAGATTCTCGAAGATGGATTCATGTTATGAATATTGAACAGTTGTCCGTCATTTCGGTAAATGATGCTAACTGCTGGTCACTCCTTATGCCAAGCATATATCAGGATATCAGTAAACGAGACTGGAGAGGGTGAATACGGGTAACCCTTTCATGTTTCACACACTGTCACCAACAATTATGTGCTGTCTGTTACACACGTCATGTAATTGTCGTACCATCTGCGATACTCCTTCTGAATATCAGAATTCCCGCATTAAGAGATGACTCTGCATTTCTCGACAGTTCTTCTGCAGGTAGCTCCGAAGTTCCAACAGAATGCGCATTGACTTTCAGGAATATGTCATTCATTCCGATATATATATTCTGACAGTTTAGTTGGACTCGGTGAAGCTTTCACCATAAAAACTTAGAAGGAAGCTACTGCTTGGGTTATGTATTCGTGCATGGTGGAGTGTACTCCCTACATGGGCCGCGCTGGACCAAATGGGAGGCCAAATCAGGGTGCGGCAGGCTTTATTATTATTATTATTGAGGTCCCAAAACAAATGCCAAACATGGGGGAGATGCATGCCGAACATTGGCACGCGTAGGTGCAGGCTCATGCCACACCCCGCTCTTCCACACCTGCGCCCGACCCCGCCTCTAGGTTTCTTTCCTATTTCCTGGCACCTGGTACAGGCAAGAATGGAAAAGGATAGAGTGCGGTAGCTGCCGCGCAAGTCTACTATCACTAAAAACTAATTTGCGCGCAAGTCCTCGTCCGTGCACCACTCTTTTGTGGAGCATCCGGTGGACATCGTCAGACTACGACGGTCTTACTGTCGTGTATGATGGCATCCTTGCAATCTTGGGGATTTGCCCTCGTATTTACCTCTTTTGAATCAGCTTTGTGATCTTTCCATAAACCAGAGTCTGTCGTATTTAGAAATTTCTTCGGGGAATGGGTTGACGCAACGTTGATAACCGTTTGACAGCGGGCTCAATGTTGGGATTTTTTTCCCTGGCGAGTAGGTGAACGACGGAATTTCGTACTGATGTTTGGTTAAAGTGTTCGGGTAATCACATTTTCGTATACCGTGTATGGGTCGTTGCCAATAGCTTTGAAGTGCTTGGTTCAGTTCTCCAGGATCTCTGACATATCCTTTCAGTAGAGTTTTTCAGTCCTAGTAAATTGTGCAATCCATTGACCTTGGCACCCGTAGACTGTTTTGGAGGACTCGAGGGAATATCTTTGGATTTGTCTGATTTTCGAGTTGACCAATCCTTTTTATATCTCCCTTAGCCTCGGCTGCACTAGCCTTCGGTAGTGGAAGTCGGCTAGCTTGTTGGTTTCTGTCCTATTGTTTCGCCTAAATCATGTGTCGAGTGCTATTTGTGATGAGCAGCAGTCTACCTTCTTCTTTGTTTTCGACTTACCGGTCATCGTTCTGTTCATTTACACTACCGTGGCCTTTCAAAGCGCTGAATTGGATGACGTCACACAGTTTATCTTCTCTGTTTTCATAGTGGCATCTGATCTTAAAGATTGTTTTATTCCAGGTTGAAATTCATACGATAAATACAATTCAATCAATAATCATAAGAATCTAGTACTCCAGTATTCAGCGTAACCGACGTTTTCTTACCAAATAGTGCTTGTAGAGTTAGTACTTAGGCGTAATCTTTGAGAAGACAAGGCGAGGGTTCGCCCAACAATCTACATCAGGTTTTTCTGTGGCCACTAGGATGTCACGTTGATTACGCCCCAGGAGTTTTCAATGACGCCAATGATGATGCATCTTAGCACCTTTTAACGGAGCAGAAGAGGAAATTTAGCGTTGGTCAGGAGATGACTGTGCTCCTGCAAACCAGCGGAACATGTGATCAAATACTATTGCAGCTGTCGATCTTGTAGCGACCAAAAACTCCCTACGAGGCAGCGTTGTCTGTATTGACGCAGGCACTGGAGTCACCGTGAGGAGGCGCAGACCGTTGTAGAATTTGCCCTTCGTGTCGTCGATGTCATTGGAAGAGTGTAGGCGGTGGTATAGGTGGCAAATATGCCCTCTAAGACTGACGTTCTCAGGGTCAAAATACCATCCCAGATCTCCTGGTGACTAAGACGAACCCAGCATCCAATCGCTCTGCCTTTTGACCTCAGATCAAGAGGATGTTCATCAGGCCCCCACATCCTCCGTTTGTCTCTGCTCAGAGAAGCCTGGCTCAATAAGTATTGTCATGTTCAATTTACAACCGATTAGTTCCTAAGCGAATAACCCCATCCTCCTGTAGTGCCTAAATGGAACGAATATTACAGACTGTCAGAGTGAACAGCGTGACCGGCAGACTTGGGCAGACACGGGGAAGGGAACGGAGTAGTTGCGTTTTGATTGTATTTCGACTGCATATTTTATGTCCATAATTTATTGCGAACTTGTCAACGATGTGGTTTACCAAGGTGTCCTTAAGTGAGGCTGCTGAATCGGCCCAACCTGCTACTGAAATCCACTACGGGTCGTGATTTTGTCTTTGTGGGAAGAGGACCCTTAAATGTCATGGGGTCGCTTACGGAATTTCATATCAGCTTCTATCTGGGACGTTTTGTTTAGGGGGTGATGGTGGGAGATAGGAATTGGTGCGTTGGGTTTCCAGATCGCACCGAAAACCTACATCTGATTTCGTCTGCTTAAAAAGGATTTTAACCGGATGCAGTCTAACTGCCAAATACAGCCCCTTGAAAGCATTGATGAGAACTGCAATGGGTGACGATGAAATATACATTAGGCCCCTTTATGCCCCTGCTATCTGCTCTGACCGTGGTCGTTATTCATCTAACCGGCCTTGATGGTGTCATGTAGGTTATTCAACTGCAGTTTACCTACTGTCAGGCAACGACCAGTCAAAAACATCGATGAACTGGGATGACTGACCTCAAGCCACCAACACGCTGAACACTTCTACAGAGACATATACAGAATGCAAAATACGTGAATTGCTGACTGTAATAGTAGGACTTATTTTTGATTAAGACATCACACTTCAACCTGTTTCAATTTAATCTACCTTCATTCAGCCGATCCTACGCCTAACTAGCAGCTCGGACGCGAAACAAAAACATGGCGCAGATTATCCACCACTGGAATCTAACAGATGGGTCGTAAGCAATTAATCGGACCGCCTGGCCACCTACCGCAAGGATCCCGTGATCACCTCTTCTTTGCATATCTGATGCTGGAAGCGAGAAGGATTTTGAAACGTCAGCACAAATACAATTGGGTCCATGAACTCGCCCCCACTTCTTCTTCGTCTTCTTCGGCAAATGATGAAAGCGATAAGATAACGGGACCTTGAATCTGTACACATATTTGTTGAAAGGTGTTTGACTGGCAAGCATATTTTTAATTTCAAAGCGCTCCGTGCTGAAAGAATCCGTGTTCGAATCTCAAGTTATCCCAGCTTGTAAGTAGGCATGGCCGGCTGATGACGAATGAAAACCAGAATTGATCATCTCAATCTTCCTTTTCTACTTCGGAGTGACCAGCGTTACTATGATATGGGGAATATAGCGGAAACTGCGGTTTCATGTTGTTTTCCACTGCGTGTCACAATTCACAGTCAACTTGCCGAACGTGAGGTCGCCAGAAATTATTTCAGGTTAATTTTACTTCGTTTCCTTGGGTGAGGGTCGGAAGTTGTCCCGTAGATATGGCTGCTTAGACGCCTTAGTAGTGCTTCTGATTCCATTGCGTTTTAAAGCTTTGAAATCCTAAGAAAATGACCCGAGTTATCTTAGGCTAACCCTGCGGCTTATTATTGTTTTCTCAATTGTATATTTTCAGAGTGGAAAGGAAATTCCACTTAATTAAGAGATTGCTATGTGTGGAGACGCAAATGCACCGTAAGTCTGTACGTCAAGGACAATTACTCTGGTGTGGCCCAACTGAGCGGTGGCTTTGAGCTGAGTTTCCAGACATTGCGATTTGGAGGTCGGCAGCATATCTATTAATGCGTTTGGTGGGGACCGCCAGTACACTATTTGGAGCAATCTACCAAATGTATCGATGCATCTGGAATAATTATGCCCACACAAGTCACTTGCCACACACACGTAGAATACTTAGGTCGTTGCAACTGAGGACTTGGGTGCTGTGGTTACTTGCGACAATTTGTTTACATTGAAGCAGACGTCTGCTTTATCTGTCTCAAACCACTCTTCCTCCCTTCACGACGTCTGGAGGGCAACATTAGGACGACTGGAGGTAGCATGCATGTAGTGACCAACAAAACTTAGCCACAAACCGATGGCCTGGTTCCGAGCGAGATGTGTATGGCACTTAGGCTGAGGAAACTTAGAATCGGTATAAATGGGGGAAACCATGAAGGTTACCTCGGAGACCTGAAAAAAGCAACTCAGGTGTCTCATGTGAACAAGTAAATAAAGCAATTTGAAGGCCAAGCTTACTCAGCCAATCAAAATCGATTATAGTTTGAATCCAGAAGGCGGAATCATATGTTGATTAGCAATTTTAATTTTCCCCCTTTTGGTTAAAGGAAAAAGATATGCCTTTTGATATAGTAAATAATTAGATGAGAAAACAATTGATAAACGCATGCAGTGCCCTTAAGCCTGCTAAAAGCAAATTGATTTTGCGGCTGTTTAGATATACTGTGACTAAAGAAGCGCAAGAACTGTGCGGAACGTTTACTCTAGTGCGGGGCTAAAAGCCCACAACACGCAAATAACTTTTATTAATTAGAACCCAAAATTATATAACTTAAACCATGATATTGTTTATTCGTGTTGACCATCTTAATTATTGTATTTTTGAAATGGTTTGCATAAGCCCTTATTCGTGTGTTTAATTAAATTGGAAAAGTTAGAAACTCTACTGGGAACTATTAAATTGCTAAATTTTTAAACTTCAAAACCTGATGAAGCTAATTATTGTCTTTAGTTGGACTTTTCAATTAACAACTTATATAGAAACTGATCACAACTTATTTCTCACAGTGTAGGTATTTATTTTTTTAAATTTGTCATTTCTTAGAACTTTCACTTGTTCACTGTCCACTTGCACTCTCTTATAGGACAAATAGCAATTTTGAAAATAAAATATTTTGTTTCCCAGGGCCAGTTTCAAGTAAGGAGCTTTTCTAAGTTCCGCCGGGCCCATTAAGAAGCCTGAATTGCATTTTTGGGTAGTAAAAATTAAACCCACCATCTGGCGATAGTCAAAGCTTAAGTGTGAATAGCACGATGTAGCTGGATTGACCTTTCTCGTCCAGGTATCGGAGCTTCATTTTACTCAAACTGATAACCGATAAGATTGAGAAAATATTTTCCAAAGTGACTAAAAGTTTTGTTTAACATGGGTCATACACTAGATCACATAACAAAGAAAAGGAGAGGTATAATAATTGTTTCATTCAAACGCACCTCTGGAATCGAGAAATGAGTTTGATCTTTACAGTACAACCTATCAAGCCACGACTGTTGACGTGGCCTGCTAGTTCAATCACGCCTGATTTATGTAAGGTATAAATGAATTAATTTTCCACGAGAACCTGTAACAAAATCTCTGAAACATTCTCAATTTCCCGCTTAGGTGAGAATGATAGCTGTGACAAACGTGATGATGATTCGTCCTACACATTTAACAAACATTTGAGTCAATACCTATGGACTCGAACAGTTTTTGTACAACCAGAAGAACGCGTGCGGTAACCCAGTGTGATCTCCTTCTAATCTTGCACGTTAGCCACGCAGCCAATTTCGTGAAAAGCTATAAAAATTAACAATTCACCATTTCAATTCCACTTTTGAGGCGTAAGCTGTTACTAGAAAGCTCGACTTCAAATGCGTTCATCGTGCATGAATTAAGATTACCTTGGGTTTGTTAGAGTATTCGTGATTGAGCCGGTGCAGGTACCAGTGATATTGTGACCTGTTATATCTTTACACACTAGTTCGAAAAGTCTTTAACCAAAATGGCCGCCTAGCACCTTTTCATTTATGCTCTTAATTTGCACTGTTGAGTACATGCAAATTCGTGCAAATAGTGTGAAAATGGCATGCACAAGATTAACATAAATCAGTTCGATCAAGATGACCACACTAGAACTGAGAACTACCGGCCAACAAGCATTGCGGGGCTTTTAAATAGATCAATATAGAATCGGCTTGATAGAAATTGCCACAATGTACCCTCCTCCTGACACACATTGGTCTTTTGCCATCACACAGAGGGAAAGATGGTGAATCACACTGATGCTGGTCGGTCTCATCTCCCTCCATCAAATGGGCAGGTATAATCACATGCGCAGAGTGCTAAATTAATTATGCAGTCTAGCAGAGCAATTGAGGGAACTATGCACCTCTTCGGCTTCTATATAGTCTCACATAGGGCCTGTCCCAGAGTCAGAGGAGAGATACAGCCCCGTAGATTTTAGATGGGCATGCAACGGTAAGCCGCTTTTCATGAGTTCTTGAAGGCCATTGGCCAGTTCAGGATGTCTGCAGGCGGAGAGTTCTCCCATGAGGAATGGCCCCGACACGGGGACATTAAAGTTTGCTGATTAGGAAGGAAAAGTCAAGAGAGGCTGTTGTGCTACAAACTGCCCAAATGTTCGGCTGCGCGATGGATGCCTGGTAAGAGTCCAGATTGCCAGCACCAACTTACAGCAGTAATAACGTTGGTTTTGGAAGTTGTACAGCTGCTAAGGAAAAAATGTATGACCTTAAGATACCTTTCGTAAGTGGCATTTATGACTGGCCTAATTATAGCGCCATAGGATAGGGCGCAGCGGCTTGCTGTTCCACTTCGCTAAAGACACTAAGACTCGTCTGATTTTATCTGCTGTGAAAACTATAAATGACTGACAGGAGTTTAAAACGCTGAAGAGAAGTAGGGAAGGATGTCAAAGACTAAATAACAAACTTTCTTTTGGTTATGCCTCCTCAGGCGCGAGTGTTGGTTCTTCAGTTAAACAACGGAAGATAAGTTCTACATCTGAAGCATTGTCAGACAACGTTCCAAATGAACTTTGTGGAAAGTGATTCATGGAATATTTCAACCACCATCACATTGCTGAACTCAAATCATAACCAATGCTATCGCTTCAAAAACTTTCAGGTTTATCAAACTTCCAAACTCACTATGCCAACTAGTGTATGTACATTCGCAATAAAACAAACATTTTTTCATCAAAATTGGTTATAAGCCACCACGAGTAAGCACGCGGCGTTTTCAAATCGGCAGCAGTTTGGGAAAAAATCGTTTAGCAAAATTGACTGACGCAGGATAAAAAGGCAAAATTACTTACTGTTGAGCTCAGAATTTATCGAGAGAACTTCATTTCCGTTAAAACACTGGGGCATCGGTGGCCTCCGTAGAGCAGTACAAACATACAGGAAAAAAGATGCAGTTTAAGGTGACCAATTTACCCGTATCCTGAGTTGCAGCAAAAGTATTTTAACGAGGAGAGGATGGACAGGCAACCATGGTGACGCTGAAAGGAATACCTGCTGACCAAGAACGAGCACCTGTGCAAATATTGTTTTAAATGCTCCTACTACTGAAGCTTAACACCACAAAAGGTCATCGTTTGTTGAGATGAATGGAAAAATACCTGCCAGGATGACTCAGAAGGGGGTTTGACGCCAGTGATGTCAACCATTGTAACTGCTCCTACATTGGTCGTCGCAGGCAACGCAAAATAATCCTTTTTAGTGCGCAAGCAAGGTGTGCATTAATAAAACATTTGGAGTGGTGCATGGCTCACTGTCCTTATTCCTTCCTGCAAGATGGGGCAGGTAAACAGCTCATCACAACACCAAGTACCTCTTATTATTAATCTACAATCTTTCTTAGACTAAGAGGAAACCAAAAGAACAAAGTGAACTCATATTATTATCAGAACACTGACAAACGATTCTTACCGCCGCTTTCTCAAGGATTTAGTTAAGATATTAAAAGATTTGCTCAAAATTAGCTTAATATACGCTGACGAGGAAACAATCAGCAGTAAGGTAGTTTTTGTCCTAAACATGCTGACAAATAGCATTGTTTTCTTGGTCAGTATCCCTGTCTCAACAGGTGTTATAGGACATATCAGCAGTCAATTTATGGTGGAATTCTGGCACTGATGTCAAAAGCGAAGCCGTATAAAGTTATTCATGGCTTATTTCGTACAGCCTGCGTGTCATTTTTCTTTTGGGCACAACAGCAAGAAAACTTGGCTTGGATCCTCAAGACTTAAGTTTCAAAATACACGAAAAAAAAAACTTCAGATAATTTAAACAATAAAACCTTAATGATATAATGACTATTACCTTAAATTTACCTATATTTGAAATGCTACTTTGGAAACCGGAACCCCCACCTGATAAAGGTCTTACTGATTCCCTCCAATAATTTAGCATACAGCGTCGCTATCATAAGTAAAAATCATATGGGTTTGGTCTGCGCAGTTGGCGGTGCCTCAGATGTTGAAAAATATTATACGCTAAAAATAACTTGCTTTGCAGACATTCAACTTTCCGGTCGTGGACAAACAACGATAGCGACGAACAGGACAAAGGCTGTTTCGGGTTTATAAAACAATATATTCAACCATATGCGTCACGGAGTGGCATACAGTAAGGTTGATTTGCTAAAACGTCAATTCTCGGAAACTGGGTAGAGATAAGTATATTGCAAACTTATAGGAAATATCCTAAAAGGATGAAGAATTAAAGCAAACAATAGTTTGACAGATTATGCTCCATGATCTCGCCAATCTCAAATATTTGCGGTTCAGAATTGGTTTCTGTTAAGCACTTATCTCATTTCCATGCTTCCTCCCGTTTGCATGAATTAAGCCAGTGTATTTGAAATCAAACAATATGCTTTTTCTTGATTGTATCGTATTCTCCCGTAATAGTTTGAAAAATCAAAAAGCATAAACAAACGGGAGGCAGTAAACAAACGGGAGTCCAGCTCTACGTTATTGTTTCCTCTTATTTCCAAAATAATAGTGTTTATTTTCATCGACTTTCTTTGAGCTTCAGTGGATATGACTGATAACAGACCAAAGCATTGCTGCTATATTAAACGCAACTTGCTCCATAACACAACTATCATTTATAGTTTTATTGGATAGGAAATTCTCAGCTCAAATACTCCTTTTGCCAGATAACATTTTACTTCGTCTTTTTCTGACAAACGAGCATACACCATTCTACGACTTGCTATTTTCATGGAACTGTACAAATGAGGAAATTCCTCGTAAGCTCTCCAGAGGAATTCCGTCGTTCAATGACATGAAATTAATGCCAAGTGTGCCCTATCCAGTAACGGCATTTGCATTTGAGGTTACCCTCCAAAAAGAATGAGAAGTAAATACTGGCGGAAGCCTATAACTTTCAGTGCTTCCACCATTGGCCATGTCCCTTTGTGATCATGAACACTTCAAGGACACTTTCTGATTAAAAGACCGCTATTGTTCTTGTTTCAATTCAGATGACAGACCATGGAAGATTTTAACTCAGACGTCAACTTATGAATAACAAAAATACGTTAATTTGAGTTTAAATTTGAGTTAAGTTTAATATTGACTATTTTGGGAGACGTTTCTGTGGGCTCAATTGTTAAATCTCCTTATTATTATTATTCTTATTATCAGCGTGTTCGGGTGGGGGCATTCCTATCCCATTATCCGTTCGAAGTGATCTATAAGAAATTCACCCCCAACAGTACGATAGTAATAAAATTATTTGTTTGCAGAAAGGGCGTTTCATGCTAAATTTGAGTGTTTGAAAATTGACGTTTTAGCAAAATTTGGAAATTTGCCCAAGTAGACGCAATTTGGGTAAGTTACGCCACGCTATTAGACGGTTGCTTCATATATTTGTAGTGGTTATTTAAACCTGAAGGTATGTTTTCAAGTAAAACATTGTATTTGCAGGTCTACAGCCTACGTTTCCTAGTTGTTTTTGTTTTTCGCATGCTTTTTTTCGGCTATCGTTTATTTTCTTTTCATTTTGTTTGACATCGAACAAAAACAATCAATTTAATCTAGTCAAATGATATGTTTATTTGCTCTCAAAGCAGACGTCAAATGGATCGTTGATGACAGTATTCATACATGTCATGCGTACAGCCTCCAGAATTATTCCTAAAGCCTTGTCGGAAACAGGTTACTATTGCTAAACAAACTCTTTTCTAGTTCTTTTTTCCAAAATAATGCCTAGGAAATCCTTCATACAATTCGTAGTCACGTTTCAAATTATACTTTGCTAAATTTCTAAATTTCAATTTCTAAATTTCTAAATTTTCAATAAGTACTTTTTCAAGGAGGTTGCAAACAAGCGACTTTTATTTTTGAAAAATAATCAGTAATTAGCTAAAGTAGCTTTTTAAATCGTTTTCATTCGAGAAAAAGTCCATGACATCAATGAGCATTTACCAGGTTTCGTGGGCAGCCTGTGATACCGCCACTTTATTTACATACTGCAATATCATATTAGAATAACATTATGGTTTAGTAGCCTCGTCCCAGTAGAAAATAACAGTAAAATATATATAAGTGACCAGAAACACTATCGGAATTTATAATCACCAACATCGTTATAACTACAAACTGATTAAAGAGCTCTAGAATTTGGAGGAGTTATGTCTTTGTAAATAAGATTTGGACAACCTTTCGACTAGAGATTGTTAAATTCACAAATATATATATTTTTGTAACAAATACAATATCTGTCGAGAAGGAAACACATCAAAATTGCAGCAAAAGCTTGATTTAGAAAGCAAAATTCTACAATTTGTTGGGCACAGCGTACATGCACCCTTCCTGCAGATTCAGGAAAATTTAAACGCTACCCGCAGAATTTAACTGAAATGTCATAAATTTGGATAAAACCTGCTTTTTGTTTTAGAAGAGTCAGCTTATTAGTGGGTTCTGGCCGCGAAAAATGAATAACCTGTCACGATACCAGAAGAAGGCTTATGCCAGCCTTCGAGGAGAAAATCTGCATGGGGAAATATGGGCCAAAATGGGCGTTTCCTCTTCTTCTGGTTATTCATGAGAGGCGTTAGGTATTGTTTGCATATTCAAAAATCACTGAGCTGGAAAGTCAATAACGAGACTAATAGCAACAATTAAACTGGCTAGGCTTTGAAGGAAAAACATTGAATTAACCTCTGAAAATGCACTTTTGTAAGTTGTATTTTCTCAGGTCAAAAACCCAGACCGTCCTGGAGTCATTTAAACTCCCTCAGCTAATTAAAAACGATAAATCCCAACAAAAGTGCCTTAGAGATGTTCATATCACTCGGAATCTAGCGTTGGTTATTCCAAACTTACGGGTATTATGTCGTCATAAGTGGCTTTTGCTATATTAGTCTTCTATTATAGTAACAGTTAGTTACCTCATGTGGTTTTTAAGCTATTGAATGCTTGGCTTTACTAAAACTGCCAGTTGTATTTAACCTCAAATGCTTTGAAACCGAATTTTGATGTTTGATATTGGCTTGCTTTGGATATCCAATTTTTATTCGGTCGCAAAAAGCAATTTAGAAGGATATTTAGGAAGGCAGAGCACCTTATGAATTTCTGGTTTCCTCAGACTCAAGTTAATGGCTTAGCATGTTAGCCCGAGTGAAAATCGTTAGATTTCATTCCGTAAATACACTTCAGCTCTAACGTACTCATATAAAAATGAGGACGTTTGAAAATGAGTTAAGAAGCAGACCGGTCGAGCAGCAGAACAGTTTGTTGATCGTTCTGAGCTTCAAATCCATGCAGGAATTCATGGTAGAAGCTAGCAACAGCAACAACAATGCGACGCATATAGGGCGTGCAAGACAATCAGGGATAAATTCGCAAGTCAGGTGACTGCGGGGCGCTCTGTGCGCCACTGCCAAGTCGATACATCGATTTATTGAATTCCCATCAATGGAACAGGATTCAATAAATTCTCTGCTCCGGTCGTGTTTTAGGCGTGGACAATTATCTTGAAAGCTACAAAATGGAAATCCTGGCCTGTTTCGTAGGTTTCAGCAGCAACGTACGCTACTTCGTCGTACTGTCGTATAGCAAGCCTTTGTTCATGTACATGCGACGCGAGCATGCGTTCCGTCTGGCCTGTGTAGTTACAAGGAAAGTTTTTGGATACGATACACTACCTCAGACTGTTCTTTGGAATTTATTCAGTCTTTAAATTTCATTACCATTATAGTTTCGGGTTTGCGTGCAATTCCAGCACCTAGTCCCACAACAATGCGTTCAGTCGCTTCTGAGACGTCCCCGATATACGGCAGGGCGTGCCATATCTTTGGTAATGTTTCTGGTTGGGTTCTCTGGAAATGAATGCGTTGGAATCGGATTATAAACGCCTTCGGCTAGATAATCAGCCTAATTTGGTCGAGGAGATATTGGAACTCACTTACTTTCATACAAGGGTGTTGGGTTGATGTAGCGCGTGTCATTATTAGAAGCAGTATTATAATGTTTTTATACTTTTGCGTTTAGTGTCCACACAAAAAATATTCTCAAGGCATGAAAAGCACGTGCACAAAGTAAACAACCTCCCTGGTATTTATGATATATATTTTCAAATACAACTGAGAGTCTATGGCTGGCAAGCAGAAGAACAGATGGTGAATGGCGGTAACAAAAAGGCTTAGCATCGACAATCATCATTCATATGCATTGTATCAAGTCCCATCAAATAAAACACTCCGGTGACTGTAAAACTAAAAACTGATTTGTGATTTATGGAGAGATTGCATTGAAAATGACTGGAACAGCAAAAGTACCAAACAGAACTTGATGAATTTCGAGATGAGACATGCCAATATGCTAAAACGAACTGTTGTAGTAAGTTGTATCAGTATCAGTATCAGGCTGACTAATTTGGAGGTCAACAATGAGGAAGTATTTCCAGTTGGCAGTACGAAAGCCCTCCTCTTGCTGGAGTGTACTCAAATCCCACCAAGGCCACGGAGTTGTTTAAAAATTGATTAACTGAATAAAATTAAATGTTTTGTCTAATGTAAAACTTACGTAGGAAAACGTCTTATTCATTACAAGGAAATTAGGTCCTCCTTGAGCAAAGTGCTCTGAATTTTGTTTATCCGGTGACATTTTGCACAAAACTGAAATGGCATGTAAAGAATGAGGTTCTAACGCTCACTGTTGGTATTGAGTCACCACGTTTATCAAACAGTAAGTGATCCAATTATTTTAAATGCAAAATTTGGGCAAGAACGTAATATTTAACAAACCTTAGGAACAAAGGTTAGGTCTGCGAGTAATACAGGATCGGTGGTAATAGGACGTGTTTCGATGGGGCTTAATACAGAAAGGGAGGGCGCTTATCTAACCATTAACATAAACCTAAACCCATTCATTGTTTTTTGTTAGGGTAAGCATTCTCTACCAGGTTCGTAGGCTAGCACAGTAGCTTGTTACTCTGAGAAGTGTGCGCATTGCGAGATGTGGTGACTCAACCTCACACCGACGAATTGGCATGATATCATTCCTAGCTGACCTGACCCACTTTTATGTGGATCCTTGACAGGAGTAAGAATGAGAACCACTCTGCGCGATCTTTCATTGTTGAAGTAAAAGGAATGCATTTTGCATCTACCGCGACATCCTTATAGTCGCCGCTTGGAAATTTGCCATTTGTGTGGGGCTGCTAACCCGACAATGAATTCTAACCTGTACGAGAACAATGGATAGAGTTAAACTGACGTTCGCTTATAGCACGGTCGCGTATTACACGCTGAATTATCCCTTGTTCCCTGAGCAGGGTAGCGTATTACGTTATTGTCTAAAATTTCTATAAACTCGGGTTTCTTAACGAACCCAAATAGAAAGATTACAACCGATGAAAAGTTTTCTCTGTACTTCCAGGATTTGTTTTATTGTTCTCCTGCACCATGATATAAAGCTATTCTCATCCTTAGTTTGCTCATCCGATTATCGTCAAGCCTGAGCAGTTATTTTTGTTAAAGCTTTACCTTACCCTTAAGCCATGCAGCTTATTAACAATGAACTCGCATTAATAAAGGTGAGATTTGTTTGAATTCCTTTTACCAGATATTTTACGCTAAGTGTATGCTTGTTATAAGAGCTATCGTCAACAATGAGTTCTCATCCGCAGTCATTAATTGACAGTCAATATAGTTTGACCTCTTTTCAGGCGTTTCTTTCTACGAAAAACTGTACAGGAGCTTTTTCCAAGGCAAAAATATAACCGAAGGAAGACAACAACAGTAGATAGCGTGAAGAAGAAACCTAAACTGCATGAAAGACTCCTCTTGAAAATTCAGAAATTAATTCGCCTTTAGTAGAATAGTTTCACAGAATAGAATAGCATCTCATCGCAGAACTAACGTTTTGTAATCATACTGTTTCCCAAGAAAATTTAAAAACTACAGCATCTTGTTCACCGCCAACTTATGAAGAACGCGAGGAATAATTCAGCTACTCAGAGCTGAAAAAGGCAGACAATATTTCCTTTGAAACTTTTCTTAAAATTCACATGGAGATGGTCTGACCTGGCAACCTGCATTTACCTTCTTTGTGTAGGCACAGCTGGTCTAAAGTAAGGCCTGAACTTAAGCTGCTGGAAAGGTTCGTGAAATGACTTCGTCAAGCGGTATTCTCAGGAGCGCACTCGCCACCTACCCTCGAAAGGGGACTTTAGGGGACAAAGTTTGATAAGAACGTAATATGTGACCTAAGTTAGGGAACAAAGGATAGGTCAGCGAGTATTACGGGAACGATGGTAATAGAATTTTCATGAATGTGACTAAAGGCAGAAAAGGAGAGCGCGTAACGTATCCTAACCCTATCCATTATTCTCATTGTGGTTAGCATTCGTTGTCGGGTTAGTAGTGTCGAACAGTAATTTGTTGCCCCGACAAATGCGTGTATTGTTAGATCCAGGGGCTCTACCTCACACTGACCACTATGCGAGATATCATTCCTAGCTGTTCTAACCCACTTTTATGTGGACCCTTGACGGGAGTTCGAATAAGTACCGCTCTGCGCGATCTTTCAGTACCACAGTAAAACTGATGATATTTTTTGAAACCACTGCGGCTTTCAAATAGTCACAGCTCAGAAAGTTGCCATTGGACCCGAGACTTTGGTTCTCCTACCGCCAACAAAACATTCCGTGACCCTGCTAACCTGGCAACGAATGCTCACCCTAATGAGTACAATGAACGGAGTTAGGATTACGTTGGCAGGTAGTACCATCGTGCATTACACGTTGAACTATCCTTTGTTCCCTGAGTTGGGTCGCATATTTCGTTCTTAACCAAACATGTTCGTTTCTAAAGTACGTCGAGAAAGGGTTAACTGACCTCGCGATGATATTCAATCGGGGAACATGTTCTTGTAAAGCAGCTTATAGATCTTAGCTTCTCTTAAATACTCTCTGTCGAACACGTCTTTCCAGGCCATTGCGCCAAACGACGGACTAACTTACTTTTCTGTTGGAGAGTTACGAAATTGCCGAAGTTCTTATATCGTCCAGGCTATAGAGGGCTGATCGCTTATTTAAAATTGTCCAGTTTGCACACAAAGACATCGGTTAACAGATGGCCAAGAGACGAGCTCTTTGCAACACTGTCCCTAAAGTTTTGGAATGATTTTATAAAACCTTCTTAAGGACGATAAACTAAAGCAGGTTTTGTTGTGCATTCAGTAAAGTCTTTGAAGGAGTGATAACGATGTGTAGCTGACACTTATTTGAAATCTATAAACCTCGAGATCACGAAAGGTGTAAAATATCTCAAATATGCAAAGGTCAGATGACGACCCTCAGTAGCGACACATATGAGGCTCTGAGCTACAACAAACTTTCCAGATGCGAAAAATGTCTTTTAAAGCGAAATCGATAGCACAGAAGGAGTTGAAATTACCCAGACAATTACTGTTAATAATGTTTCTTGTAATATCAATAATATTCTTGTAACTATAAACTTTTCCTCTTCTATTACTATGACTACTATGATTTTCTCCATCATAACTATTTATACTGCCCAACTGGTGTTGCCAGTACTACCAGAACAGCTAGCAATATAATTACTTTTATTAATTATGCTACAACCAGCGCTTAATCCGATACCCACAGGCATCTAGTTAACTAGGCTTTAAGACGATATCAGGCACTGATTTCAACCCTTGGGCTTCTTTTAACTAATCCTTTTCCGCTTTCGATACATATTGCAAAGATTTCAAATTTCTCAAAGAAACTGCCCGACAAAATTTATTTGAAGGACTACGTGGTAAGGAAGCACTAACTGTAATTTGCACAACAAACTCCACTGCCTTCTCCCGCAGTATTTAATCATCGAGCCAGTGGCCGTAACAGGAGAATTCAAGTTGCCACAGGCAGTTAGTTTTGGGATCAGACAAGCCCATTTGTATCTGAGTCACCGCATTTGCCCAAGCGGCAGAGACGTCAGTTTTCATAAACCGTCCCAAAGGCACTAGTTGTTCACAATATTCCCACCATAAAGTGAGTGTCCATTAAGATGACCGAGATCTCAAAGGCACCTTACGAAAGCCAACTGTGGTCGTGAAAATGTGTTGACATCATAGGGGATTTTCATAAGTCAGCGCCATTGACTTGCAGATGTCGCATAAATAGTTCCCTTCAGAAGTTCTAGTGCATCTGCAAGCTTCGGAAAGACGGACTTCTTCGCAACCTCTCAGCCTGAATGGAGGGGAAATTGCTTTTATAATGCGTGAGGAGTCCTGAGGTGGAAAATTAACTGAGTAGTTTGAGAGGGACGCACACAGAGTCCATTCATGAGCCAGAAACTATCTGATGGCACATTTTTTTAAACCCAACCTGGTTAGCATCACAATACATATTTGGAGCAGTTTGCTTCGGATAATATTATGGTAAATTTACCCTCAAGTTAACTATCGGAAAACCCAAAATATTAAAAAGATTAAGAAATTAGAGGATGCACCACGTGATACAATTTTGATGAATACCGCAGAGTAAGTAAAATTGCTATTATTATTTAATTTATATTCTCGGAAGCAGACCGGCTATAAAACATAAATGGCTTAACAAAATTAGAGCACTGTAACTGGTTTAACAATAATCGTTATTACTAGCAAGGCAGTCAGCAGGTTTACGAGAAAAGTAAAATGTTGGATTCCAAGTAGGAAGCACTACTGAATTCCTCCTAATTGTTGAAATTCACACAAAAAATACACCATGGAAAGTTTTGAGCATTCTTTTTACAAAAAATGAAAGTTGTTTGATGTGTTAAGGTAAAATTGGGCACCAACCCGGAAAAAATACTTTCGGTTAACTTTCTGAGCATAACAATGGCAAATTTAGATGCAAAAAAGTCGCGCCTTGCGTATCGATTGGTTTTAAGAGGACATAAATACTTAGCCTTGAATCCCACTTTTTATAGATTTTATGTACTAACTTGTCATTTTTCCAAAATTTTGCCTTATGCTTCGGAATAGAGGCTCATAGGGCAATAGCCCCTGCGACATACTAAAAAACTCAATGAGCAATTATCATCGAGAACAAAAGAAGAAATATCCTTTGATGTTTTCGTTGAATGAGTTTGTTACAAAGATGTCACCTTGTAGCCTGAGAGCGCTGCTGTCATAGCAAATCTCATTGGATTCATATTTTTCACGGAAATTCTTCCGCTGAATGTAACAGACCCTAAAACTTAGACTGTGTCAACAAAGCTCTCTAACATTTAATTTCCCTATGTTCTCAACTCGTTGTTTCATTTAAGGCTCCTTAGCCAGCCTGTTAGCGATCGCGCTTGCGAGAACAGACCAACTATGCACCCATAATGGTTTAATTACTTTTTTAAATATGTCATCAACGCCATGTCAAAAATAAGTCGAAAATTTGCTTCATTGAAATTTTTTAGTTTCTAAATTCTAACTTTCTCCTATTTCATACAGTAGATGTGCTCTCGCGTGAAATGCTAACAGAATTTCTAAAGTTTGTTTTCGTTTCGAAAGATGTCCTTAAGTAGGGCTGTAACTTGAAAAGTCGTGGAGCAAATTCTTAAGGTATTTCAATCACATCAGGCTTCCGATTTTGGAATGAATTTATTTTTGTTTGTCTGCAGAAACTTTACCCTGTAACAATGATTACTTAGGGTATACATTTTGAACTTATTTTATAGAAAACATCCACAAACGATTCCCGTACTCAATTGGTAGTAAACTAAGTCTGTTTCAATTTTTATACTTGGATAATGGATATTTTTTGATTTGAAAATTCTGATTGAATTCTTGACTCATTTTGAACCCAACCTGTTGACCCGACCTAACGTGTTTTTAAGGTTTCAAAATTACATGTTGTAAGCATTTCCTCAGTTGCGACAAAGAGAGCATAGAATGCTCACATGTAGACCATGATCTATACTTTATAAGCTGCAGTACTAACTCGACGGCATCGATGTTTTACGAATGGAATGTTCACAATCTTGAAAGTCTAATAATTTGAAACGTTTTAAGCTCAAAATATACCCTTTCTTAAAGTATTAAAGTTGAAGATGTAATTTACCACCGAATGAGTACAAGAAACATTTTAAAAATTTTTAAGTCTTCGGAAAAAAATGATAACAAATCATACTTTAAATGTACGAATATTACAGAGTGTAGTTTCTGCAAACGACCGAAAGAGGCCTCATCCAAAAATTGGCATTCTGACGTGAATGAAATATCTTCGTATTTTGCTGAACGACAATCAATATAACAACATGACCTTAGTAGTCTTTTCGATACGAAACCATGTTTCAGAATATCGTTAACATTTTACGAGAAAACACATCTTCAGCTGCATATACTGCCGATTAAAATTGTCAATTTAAAATGTGATTCCGTGAACCTATTGATTGATTCGCTTGAATAATGCAAATTTGATGGAACCAAACGGGTTTTAAAGTGGCCTTACTCCGCGGAAAATAGGTGGGCAATACTGAAGGATAGTAGGGCGAAAAAATAGCAAATGAATTTTCAATTTTGAATGAGCTTTGACTTTACCACATACAATGCAAGTTTTCCGCATATATGGCCTATGTGCCTATGAATTATTTATGTAAATATGAATGAACAACATGGAATTCCCAGAGGAAAATTCCCCTTAGGTACCAATTCAATAGAACACTCAGTTTCCAAAATATTTACAATTACTTAACTTCATGCCTCAACTGTCGGCAAAATACAATCAACTCGTTCCGACTTTTAAAGTGGAATACTTTTGTTCCATTATCGGTGTCTGGCGGCAAACTAGTTTACTACTGAGTCGAGTATAATGGCGAAATATGCAAAACGGTAGGACAGCGTATTCACATATAAAGATTAAATGATAGATAACTCCCGACTCACACCTTCAAAGCAGCAGGATTCCTGCAAATGTTTTAGCCTTGATGAGTTTTAACAGAATTTTCACGGAGCGTTGCTCGTAATTCTGCCTCAGTCGTATGTGATGGGAAATTTTAAATGATTCTTCTAGGCAAAAACTTTTTAAATAGCAATTCTGAGCCCTACTAATTCATTGCTTTTTTATAATTTTCCCACACACGTAACCCCTAGTCTGGAACCTTTATATTAAGACTCATTTCTCCCATGCTGTTTGAATGTGCAGTTAAGTCGCCAGGAGTAACAAAAATTAAAATGTTTACTTTTAGGGTCTTGTAGACTGATATGTTTGCTCCCATCGGGAAATTCAAGAGCTACTTTCCGGATGTCTGTCTATATAACGCTCGATGGCTTTTCCGTTAGATTTGCTTATCTAAGGCATAAATGGCGAAGAAGGAGACACAACCAATGGAACGAGAGTTTTATTAGCATGACGTTTCTGATTCTTCATCGAACTTTTCATCAGCGAAAGTCACACAAAATGGTGAAAGGTGGCACAAGGGGCACAGTATTTATAATGCGTGTTTGCCAGGCAAACACATGTCTGCTATATTTGGTAGTCATCGTGGTCCTTGTCGGAGGTCGTAATTGATGCGATGATTGCTTGTCGGTTCGTGCTCGGTCACTAATCGCCTGATTTCATCACGGTTATCGATCCTTGTTGTGATGATGACTTGGCAATTCGGCCCGCTTTCACCCGGACCGTTAATTGTCAGCTTTCTTCCCACCTGATTATTAAAGTGTTCACAAAAGCGAGAAATAGGATGCAAGTACTGAGTTTCAACAGCGACCACCCAATTAGCCACAAAAAAAATCGCATACAGGTGCTATATTGACATGTAAAGACGCATCGCAGTGAACCGGAAGACAGAGTTGCTGAATTACAATATATTCGCCGGGTCCTTAGAGCGAAAGGATACGCACGCACCTTCTTCAACCACTGCATACGTAAACGTGATTATCAACAATCTTCAGGAAGTCCCAAATTTTGGCACGCGTTCCCGTACGTGAAGAACGTCTCGGAAGTCGTCAGCCACGTCAATTCACCACTACTCGGAGTTGGAGGTGCACACAGGCTGGGAGCAACCATCACACGCCAGGTCATGCGACCGAAAGACCCTGTGCCAAGGCAGGAAACGTCGGGAGTCGTTAACTGGGTCTGGTGCAGTTGCGGACAAAGCCAATAGGTCGGAGAACCTGGGAGACTACTCCGCACGCGAGTGACCGAGCATGCAGCAGCAACTATCTAGGAGAAAATGAGAGGCTACAATGAACGCGAATGGCTGAGCATGCACAGCAGTGTGAACTAATGAAGCAAACTCCCAGATTGTGGCTCGCTCCACGGGACCCGGTCGCAATCTTGAAGCTTGGTTAGGTCAAAGTTTTTGCAAGAGGTGAAATTCGCGTGAGCTATGAGTTGCTTGAGTCCTGTTTATCCGACTCGTATTCAATTGACAAATGCAATGACATTCCGGTTCCTGATTCTACAATACGATTTGGCCTGGCACGAAGAAGATGCAGCTGACAAGCAATCCATGTAATAGCGGACTAATTTGCCGCATAAGCGAAGCGCTAAGAATCGACAACGGTAATAATATCACACCAACTAACGACCCTTGCACGGACCGACAGGCAATCATCCTATCAAATACTAATCACAGCCACGGAAACTAGGATTGTAAAATATAGTAAGTGTATTTTGGTCTCCCAACTACGCCCTATAAATACTACGTCCCTTGTGCCACATATTACACTTTTCTACGACTGTCTCTGTGGGTGGGCTCTAGAGAGAATCGGGAAATTCAGGCTCCTTAGGATCCTGATCCAGTTTTTTCGAAGAAAGAGGCACGATGCGTGTCCGTATACCGACGCATACATTGGTCACATCTCACAAGTTTTTTTTCCTACAAATTCAACTATATTGATTATATTAAAACCTTTGCTCACCAAATTTTCGCTTGAATCTTAATGATAGCACAGCTGAATGTGGAAGTTTCGTTTATAATGATAGGCTTCAAAAGGAACATATGTTTTTAGCCATGAACAATCATGTTACGTACTCACAACACGATTTTCAGTTTCCATTGCATTACAGCCGTAAAATTGTGCAAACAATCAATTTCAGAAACGCACCAGAACACACTGGCACGAGGACGTGGTTTGAGTTTGTTCCTTGTAAATAGGATCCAGGTGCTTATTCTGGCCTCCGGTCGGTGTGCGACGTTAACCTTAACGTGAAGTCAAGACCATGGTAGTTTTTGAGGAAGCCTTGCTGTAATAAATTGCATTACATACCCGCTCTTCCGATAAGACGTTGTTGTGAGCTATGTAAGATTATCCGGCTTGGTGGCTCACAATTGCTAGACAGTATGGATGTTGGTCGTTAACCTCGGTCACCAGGAGAGGTAAAACTGTCTGTTCACTCGTAAGCACAGAATACTCATGCAGCTTCATTTCGACCCTATTAAGTGCTTACTGACTGGGCGGCAGATCAACACTGTCGTCATGAATTACCTGTGTGCTGCATTTATCAGGTCCTTCTAATCTCACTTAAGTGGAAAGTGTGTTATTCGGTTTCTTCATCAGGGCTCATCTGAGATCCGCGCATTTCACCCCTTTGCATAAAACTCTGTTGTGTGCTAAATGCAAAAAGACGGATTGTTTTAGGTCCCAAATTGTGTGATCTGCTTGCATAATCGAGTACTGAAGGAAATGAAAAAAATGAATCGGGTCGACTCTCAGCACATTTGCTTCACCGTAAACAATCTGACGTTCTTGAGACTTAAATCATGCGCTTAATTCAGTGGCTTCGAAGATTGACAGCTGACGATTAAAATCAAACCACATAGTTAGCCCGGTGTGTTTGTCCAGAGGGTCCGAGTGGTTAACTGAAGGTGAGGCTGAAATTACTTCTTCATAATGTAGCTTTTATGGCACTTAAACACCTGTTAGATCCGATCCCTCCAACCCCTTGTGTGAAATCCTGGTTTGCTGTGGATGGGGGCCGGGTCGTGTACGTGGCCCTTGAAGCCAATTTGCCCCTCCCGCCTTGGCTTCAGTTGGTAGACCGACTCGGACAATTTCAGGGGAGAGGAAGCGAGAAAGCACTGGACTGTCTTAATTCATATGCAGCGTTATAAATAGTCTGACGCGCTTTCATCACTCAGTATTTTAAAAGATATGGCATGTAAGGCTGGCAACTGACGGGCTTACTCAGTTCTCCTGCAATAGCTCCTTATTAATGTGGCCTTCATGACATTCCCACTCAGCATGATATATGAAATCCTGAGTGTATTTGCGTAGACCAGGTGCTGTAGTTTCACGCCGTGCCAGCTAACAGCGGTCAATCCCATCTCGCATCCATTTTACCCTTTCTTAACCAGGGGTAATGAACGAGAGTGTGTGGAAGTTGCTGCGCAAATTTCCTCTCTTTATAAACTAATTCACAAGCAGGTTGACGGCTTTACCGCAGCCCTGATGTGAAGCGCACGGTGGACATCGTCAGAAATGACGCTCAAACTGTCAGTTCACCCTTTGACTGCCTGAAGAATTGGCTCAACCGCTCTGCACCGTTTTCCACTTGAAGTTTTTTCAGTTAAGTTAACTTTTATGGGACTGGGAAATAAATAAAAATAAATTTCAAAGGTGTCTATGAATCAATAGGCATTATGTAGGTCCGTAACTACGGTTAGTATTCAATTTTCTCGAAATTTTGGTTACTGGAGGGAAAAAAATGCGATCAGACCTACAGGCACAGGCTCAATAAAAATCATCGAAAACATCAAAATTTTGATAATTCCCCGTAGGAGCGAAAAAATGTTTTCTTATGCGATGATAACTAAAATTTGATTCCCTTTGACCCAACTTTGTAAAGCTCAGTTGCCTAGGTGGGATTCGAAACTATGTAATCAGGACAGGAGCTACGAGTCCCCAACACTAGGCGTAATCCGATTCTGCTACTGTAAGCTGCCTGCCTTAGTAGACTTTCCTTAAAAATTTAGCGTGATTTCACCATAAAACCAAGGTAGAAGCATATGATGAATTGAGTCGACATATAAACAGTTAGGTTTCTAAAGTGAAAAACACTTCCGCATAAAAGTACTTTCCTTAATCTAAAAAGTGAACAAGATGCCTTACCGAAGGACGAAACTCCTCAGGCCGAAGATACGTCATTGTCTAGCACATGACCTGAGCATTTCTTAAGTTGAGACTGTGGTGCTGTTTAGAATTCTCAGTGTTTAGGCAGTTTAATGGAGGTTGTCGGTTATAAATTAAAACACATAAAAGGCGACGATGAATCACCGTAAGAAAATGTCCATAATAACAAAACGGGCCATGAGGGAAAATTCGCAGCAATCAAGATAATCACCCACATCGGAAATTAAGGTGAACCAAGAATTAATTGAAGCTTGGGCATCGGATGAGTACCCCATCGATCGATGAATCGAACTTGCGCCGCCATACAGAGCCCTGCGCAGTCCTCTTCAAACTTTGATAATTCATAGTCAATTGGCCTACATCCCCTGCCAGTGTGATTTTATCTTTAGTTGCTACGATTCTAACGATGAACTCCTGCCAAACTTCAAAAGCTCCGCTTAATAAACAAATTGATCCGGCATTATATCCGTCCTCTTCTTTACTTTACTATGTACGTTTCTCTCGCGTTTAAGAAGTAGTACAGTAGAATGCGGGCACGATTCGTATAGTAAGCGATGCCTAGGGTCTTGGAAATGGCATCAAATTGTAATATTCGTCAAATTACCATCGTGAAATCGACATTTTTAAATTTGTATAAATACGAAATCCTAAATTTTGCATCGGAAACTTACCACTTTGATAGGCTTGAAGAATGGTGAGTTGAATTTTTGCGAAAATTATAACATAGAAAAAGCCGGAGAACATCATTTAGTCCGCGAAATCGGTTCTGATTAGAGAGAAAGTGTTTTAGTTACAGGTACCTTATAGTGAAAATACGGTACTTGTAACCTTATTGCTTTTAACTACACCAAAGACATTAATCAAATAACGTAGTAATAATCAAGAGCGCTACTGTGCATCTAACGTATGAGGTAAGATTTGCATATTCTGAGCATAAGTTAAGTCATAGGTACCGCACGATTTTTCCAAATCAAAATTTTAGCATAATATCGAAAACAGTTTAAATAACTCTTTTTTAAAAAGAGACGCTTTGAACATACAAAAACTGTGAAAAACTGAATACAAAATACCTTCGCCTTATTTGAACATCTTTCATTCATTTGAACATTGATCTTTTCCCTATGATAAAACAAACCATTTGGAATTGCCACCTGGTTGCGAACAGGTCCGCCTTGGTTGGTCGAATGAAGTAACCGGTGAGGGCAAATTTCTCGAAGTCTGCACGTTGATAATAAGCTGCCAACAATTCAAGAAAAAGATGCCTTACATGGCCGCCTAGACAGGATACAAGACAAGAAACCATCCACAATACATGTGACTTTGCCCGAAATTACGAGGAAATTATGTTTAAGCTTGAGCTGGGGGTTGGGGTCAAGTCTAGACATAGGTTAAAGTTTGAGGTTAAGGTCAGAGTTGAGATAAGGA
The DNA here is from genome assembly GCA_017591395.1 of Schistocephalus solidus. Taxonomy (NCBI): domain Eukaryota; kingdom Metazoa; phylum Platyhelminthes; class Cestoda; order Diphyllobothriidea; family Diphyllobothriidae; genus Schistocephalus; species Schistocephalus solidus. The sequence continues at coordinate 16,516 of WEDG01002029.1, read as the reverse complement.
TCATTATAAGTTTAAGGGTTAGGTTATTATCGTGTTAACTGAAGGGTTTATGTTTAGAGTAGGGATAGGGTTAACATTAAGATGACAGTTTAATTTTCTACCGGGGTTATTGTTAGCGTTAAGGCATGCGTATCCTAACCCTTTCTGAAATTTACTCTAGGGCCATTCATTTCAAGTGGGCAGGAAGGTTCTTATTCCCGTGTCCTGTTTAGGTGCCCATACAAGGCATTCCTGCCCAACCAAAGGTGATTCCTTTAATCTTGACCTGAGTCAGCTGCCCTTTTGGTAACAACAGTCATTTTAGTTGAGCTGCAATAGAAGGTTTACACGTCGTTCACCTAGAAAATAATTGTGCATGTTAATCAGTGTTTGACTATGCAAATTAGCGCAAGCACCATAACGGCACTTGTGTACTTTTCTGCCCTGTGGCTAAAAGAGGATAGGAGGGGGGAGTGTGTGTGTGTGTGTCGCGTCACACTGTCCTACACTTTGCCCCCAAAATGGGTCCTGTAAGGACGGTTTTCCCAGTGCTCTGCCTTTATCCAACAGATTTGCACGATAAGGACCTTAATGGTTCCTCCTAATGAGACTTCGCCATCTGTTCTAACTTCATTAATGTTTCTTTTCCCGCAGTCTGACTGTGTTTCGGTAAGGGTTTTGGGCCTGAGATTGTTTAGGCTCGTTTATGTGCGCTGACAAGGGCACATGGAGGTGGAGACAACGACGTGGCAGCTGTGTCTGGCAGAATAGGGCTCGCATACGCAGCCAATGCTAGCCCATTCTTCAGACCAAACGACAGAAAGCTAGAAGAGGCTGACCTGCAGCCTCGGTAAGGTATCTATAGGAATCAAATGTGCAGGAAAAAAGTGTACAATTAATGGAAATGGTATGAAATTAAGGTTCACTTAATCACATTTATTTATTTTTCCATCTAACTGCTTTTTTTCAGCCATCTACCTGCCTGTTTCGTACGTTTAGTTTTCATGCTTACGACAGTTTTTCTTCATCAGAAGAAAATGGATATTGTGGTGTTAGTAACTTTTATCGGATCAAAGATAATGGCAACCTAATAGGTGGTAACTGCCATAACGAGTTCACTAACACATCGGACTTTGTGGCTATTTGTTTTTGACTGAGTGACAGTCAAAGATTATTGTGGGTTTGACAGTGGTAGGCTCTGATTTGTCATCAGACTATAGGGTATTTTGATATTTTAAGCTTTTGGCAAAGCAGAGGATTGCTTAGTCGTCGCGTCCCAAGGGCAGGGAGCGCATCACGCTTTAGTTGCGCGCGAGTTACCTTAAATGGAGGCCAATGTGTGCAGCTTCTACCTAAAGCTCTTCCTCCTTCTCCCTCTTTCTCTCTCTCTCTCTCTCTCTCTCTCTCTCTCTCTCTCTCTCTCTCTCTCTCTCTCTCTCTCTCTCTCTCTCTCTCTCTCTCTCTCTCTCTCTATTTCACTCATTTTGCTTCGGTGGCAAAACTATGTCAAAAGACTACTAATGGTAGGCATGACTTGGTTCTCACAGCGCTCATCAGCCCGTCTACGTATGTGACAAAGGGCAAAATCCCGACTGCATGTGCCAAGCTAAAATAACTGCGGCTCAGATCTCAAATCGGTAAAAATTCCACAAAGTTCACATGGAGGCGGGCCATTTGCAGCACGACCCTAAGTCCTCTACTCAATTCAACATATTCGAAATGATGACCGAGTAATGTTGTGAGATTTCAGCCGATAGGGATGCCGTGTGTGGCCATCCAAACGAAACGCGGGAATATGAACCACCCACCCGCATAAATTAGGTGAACTTACGGTAAATTTCAGAGAGGAATTTAGAGCATAGCCACATGTATTGCGGTGGCTTCTTCGGCCGTGTCCTGTTAAGGCGGCCATGCAAGGTAACCCTACCTTGCAGCTTTCCAAGCCAAGATAATTATCGCATGGTGTTGGATTCATGAGCAAAAGATTTATACTAATGAGATATGCACTATTTTGCCCTGGCGATGTATTCATCCTCTATTTAACCAAATTATGAAAAACTCGGTGGCTTCGATGGGTTTCCAACTCATAACAACAAGAAGAAGGCATAAGTTTAACCAACACTCTAGCCAGCTGAGCTACGAGGCCCCACCGGGAGCCGTAAGTTTTATCAAACTTTGGTCAAGTTACTCGCCGAGCCTACTGCACCGTACGGAATCTACCAATTCTGCTACAGTAAGCTAACTGTACAAGCAGAATTTCCTAAGCAATCAATCTGGAATCACCTAGGTGACTATCTGGCGCAAGTAATTACTAGGGGTTTTGACAGATTTTTACACTTCATTTTACCCAATCTGCTGTTCGTTAACCCTCGTCTTTGTTGTCATGGGTTAGAATTCCCCCAAGACCACGGTGTTTTACACATTTGGGCCAAAAGAATTATTCAAACCTACCAAAACCACTTATAAATTTGTGGTTGTCAGCTCCACTCCTTCTTCACGCTTCCAGACACCAGTTGATCGTCCAAACTCTTAAAGTAACTGATGATCAGGATATACATCAGATAGTTATGGCAACATAAAAGAACTTGCTGAAATCCAGTTTCAACGGGAAAATATCAATGCACAAAGTGGTCACTGTTCTTTTGACACATGAGGGTTCGAGTAGGTGGATCCCAATTAAGAAAAACGTCAGCATTAATAATAATAATAATAAGGCTTCTGTCCTTTGTTTCGGAACATTTCCTTGACGAGTAATTGTCTAGAAATCGGGCACGGTTAAGTATAACTATGGGGTTCCCTCAGACGTGGAGTGTGGCCACAAACCCAACACGTTAGGGGAGCCTTGGGAAATAAGTACAGTCTTTCATCGTTGCGTCGAGCGAATCATCTATGCTTTTAATTATTACCCATTTGTGGATGAATCACGAGCAGAATAGGCGAATTGTTTGTCGGTAAGCTTTTAAGCTTGTAGCAATGCATGACTCTAGCCCAAAACACAGTTTCTCGGTTGCAGTTGCAGCTCATGTCACAGCACGTTATTGGTCGAACAACGTCGCTGTAGACGAATAATACACATGCAAGTCTAGCCAATCAAAGGTGTCAGCCAATTAAGTTATCGGTTTTTCATCCACAATAGTGACATGTTCTCAAGGGCTCCCCTCACGCAACACGCTGGTTGACAGTCAATGCACTTGGTTTTCTACGACCACGCCTCAGCATTCTGTTCAAAATGAATATTCTCTCCCCCCTTTCGAAGCAGCTGAATCAAGAGCCAATGTTTGGGTTACACCTGCTAGCTCGTCTAAAAAAATTGGCGACCCTTTCGTTGTTAGAATAGTAAGTTGCTTGGTATTTTGTCCAGAAGATATTTTACATTGACTTTCTGCCCCTTTTTCCTGCTTTTCAAAAATGCTCGCCGAATGAGCACATGGCTGCCGTGACCTTGGTGTGAACTGAGATGAATGTCCCGACCAGCATTAACATCATCAACTCAGAGTCCTCGTCTCTAAACCCGGTAGTGTAGTTCATTCCACTGTGTTGATGTGCACCTTTCGTCCTCCGAAACAGAAGTAATGTTCTGCTTTCCCGAAGGAACCGTATTTATCACCCAATAAAAAAAGAACTTGCAAGCGTGTTAGTGGGGCATTAACGAATCGCGTTAGAGGGTATAATCGTCCTGTTACGCCTTAGGACTCTCTGTCAGGCCCTGCTAGCAGCCAAAAAGCGGCTAATATCATAGGCAGACTAAAATTAATGACATAGACAAGGGATACTGGAACGCCCAGTTCTGGCTTAGGTAGAGATGCCTTGTACGGCCGCCTAAACAGGACACGGGAATAGGCACCGCCCAGCCCACTTAAATAGGTAGCCTTGTGGTAGATTTCAGAAAAGATAAATCTACCCGTGTCTTAGCGTGAACACTAACCATAACATAAAAGCAAATTATCACCTCAGTCTTAAATCTCAGTCTGCTAAAAACCAATATCCCAGAGTTAAGATTATAATAATTTTAACCGTTAATATTATCATTAACCTTACCCCAAATCTGACCTTATTATCAAACTTAAACTGAACCCTAATCTCAATCTTAAACATTATTTTTTTTGAATATAACGGTTCCTGTCACCGTGTCATGTTAAGGCAACCATATAAGGCATCTTTACCCTGGCCAGTCAGCCATACACAACCCCAGGTGTTGATAAACCTGAAGATTAAAATCACCACCTGTTGGTTAGAGATCCAGCGTCCTAACCATTGAGCCGCGGACTCGTTGTCCAGTTGGTTGTGATCAGCTCTTATAATAATGCTAGTGGTGCGCTCATCAATCGCAATAGGTTATTCCGCCTATAATACTTGTCGCTGTGTGGCAGTTAGCGGGGCTTGAGCATGTCCCGGGACGTGATCCTGGAAGACCCTTCCACCGCTGTCAGCATGCAAGGAGTGCATGGCTCAGGGATTAGGGCGTTGGATTTCTTACCAAGAGATCGAGGGGTCGAGTCTCACGTGTTGCAACCGCTGGGGGTACGGATGATTGGCTCATGACGGCCACTTGTCTTTGTCGGTAAATTTATTCTGTCTATGAATTTACAACCGTCTGATGCGTTTGAGCCTCTTTTCACTTTTAAGACAAGATGACGATGCAATAACTCACCGATGGATTCAGTGTTCTCAGTCTTCATTGCGATACAACTCTTTTGATAGATTCTTGTTTCGCATACGAACCCTCATTGACGAGGTTAAAACAGCACATTCCGTCTTAGTGCATTTCTGCACAGACCACAGTATCAGCGTTTGCCAACTATTCGAGCGATTAAACCTAACTGTGCATACATCTAGTTGTCTTTTTACTTACTGTACTGTCAAGTCTTCACGTATTCTGTGATCTGGGGGATGCCTTTTAAACCATATGCTATCTTAGTTCTTGCATGCATACTGCGAAAAGATCAGTGCAGACGTCTGTGCGGTAATATAAAAGTTTGAACATCGTTTTTGACGAGGTACACCGTATGTTCCACAGATGGGTGGTGCAGGGACAGTTAGTTGCGCTGAATTACAATGAAAGTAGACTTGCACTACATCTACCTCGCTATCTATTCCACACTTTCACCTGGGCCCGGTGAAGAGATTGGTGATAGGATAGAATTAAGAAGAAAGAGATGTTATCGCTGAAATACGAAGTTTGCTGGTCTGAAGTTTTGATTTCCAAAACTTTCCATTGCAGTGAACGTATGTTCTTTTAGTGAATGGCTCCAGGAACTTGCCAGTTTGCTTAAATCGTCGATAGGATGACATTTTTGGGGTTTGATTCTACTGGTACCGTTTTTATAGTCAGTATGTAAATAATTAATAAATGACGTTGGAAAGAGGTTGTGGTTATTGCGTTCCCAGTTTACGGTCGGCTTTGGAAGTTTTTTTCAAGCCTGTGTCTTTATCGATCGATCGAAATCATTCATTAGCCAAAATAATAATACAGGATTCCGAATAAAATATATAACTTATTTTTAGCGTTTACTACATGTAAAATATAAATTAATATTTTCACAAGGTTTTTCTACTTACAGGACATTACGGGTTACGTTAAAAGTGCAAAGCATAAAAAATTAGGGGGTTCTCATATCAAGGCAGCGAACATAACTACAGCAGGTCATGGGTTTGAGCTTCGTGTGTTCCACCACTTGGGGTTGGGAATGGCTGGCTGATGACAACTAATAATCCAGAAATGGCCATTCCAGTCTCCCATGTCTTTGCTTACAATGTTCATCTTCAGCAGTGTTCCCTGTGAGGATTTTATATAGATCCCGTGGCAGGACATGAGGAGAGAAAGAACCCGTAATATGGATAGCTCCTCGCTGAAGTCCATGTCAATAAGGGTTAGGGTTAAGGTTTGGGTTAAATGTTAGTTTTGAGATTTGGATTATGGTAAATGTTTGGGTGTGTTATTCAGCACAAAACCACTTCTTTCACATGGGACATTTCTTTTTCGATATCCTGCTGTGGAGGCAATCAGATAAGAACTTTAGACCGTGTTGCTACTAGTCATACTTCAGCTCATCGAAATCGCGTTGTCAACCTTGCTTTGCATTTTAGTGGATTCTTAATGCGTAAAATTTGTCAGATGACTAATTTATTATGGTCGAATATTTTCCGTTTAGATGCCTGATAGACATTTTCCTTAATAATGGCGAACCTGCTCTAGAAGCGTAATACCTATACAGAAAAATGAAGTGCAAACCTCATCCCACAATGCCCATATTTGAAAAGGGAGATTTTTGTAGCTGCACGAAAACAATCTTATATGCTCCTTAAATTTGCTGTCTGAAACACCTGCTCTACTAGGTCCAGAAAATTAAAATAAGGTGATTTTGACTAATTTTCACTCTATATTTCTCATTAAGAAATAGAAGAGGGGTAAAATGAACTCTTTTGGGTATGACTAGACAATGAAGATTGACTGCGACCGTCGCCATTGTAATGCGGAAATATTCGTCTGATGCTGATAATCGTAAAGATCCGAGTAAACTCTCTCTGGCGATTTATAGGGTGCTGGATAGCTGTTTGAGCTAACTCCCAAACGCATTCTTCTGACATTCGCGCAAAAGCTGGTTGACACTAGAACCAAACTTTTCACATGCTAAATAATTTTCCATTCCAATTTTCGCCCATCGCTGATGTCCACTTAATGCTGGCCCAAACTGTCGGTCCTGATCACCACTCTCCCACACTCCACCCTAATCCCATTCGCATTTCCAATGATCCCATTACCGAACCTACCGCCTTCGTTTTGCTTCTGGTCTCTTGTTCCTCCTGAAAAAATGTTGGTCTGGATTCCACCAGTTTAAGTATTTATGCAATTTGAACGGTATGGTGAATCATCGCCAACAACTACGCTTTTCATCGAACAGCAGAGCACATTTCGAAGCAGTGGCTAGTTACATGCTACAGATACTGCAGAAACGAATACTAAAGTGTTAGCTTAAATAAGTTGAAAATGTAAATAATTATGTGATGGATTTTAATGTAGGACATTAGGTATATTTCAACACTCAATGTGAAGTCTAACTATTAACACACAGACAAAATATGAGGAGATGCACTAAGAGGTGTTTGCTGCATCTCCGGAAAGCTTCTATAAATAAACAGTACAATTAACGGAAGAACAAATTTTATTAAAAATATGGATGCAGGGTTGATATGCTCAATCTATAGTTTACATTGGCTTCGGAATACCAATTCAAAGTTAAGTGATGTACTTGAAACGTATTAGTTTTATACGCTGACTGCCGACTTAATAATGACAAATTTTCCAATGAATATTTCAGGTATGTTTTTGTTATTGAGGTTTTTAGTGAAAAAACGATAATTTTACTTCGATTTAAGCAGTAAGATGATCGAAGGGCGTTTAAAAGAAAACGAATAAATTAAATTTTTACCATAGGGACAGTTCAGTGCAAAAGGACTTTGGTATCAGGAACTGTCTACGCTGGGTATGTCATTCTGCAGTAATTAAAATACTACGGAACATAATCAGCTCTTCCATTTTTCTTTCAACGAGTTTTCATGCAATTTTTGAAAATAAACACGTTACTTTTAATATAATAGCATTAAGACGTGGCTTTCTTCCCAATTGCCCCTTTTTAATAAATATTTAAAATTTGAACCGATTCAACTGACCATTTCAGACAAATGGCTATGTGCTTAGCAGTTATCAAATACTTTAGGTACTTTATTTGGTAAAAATCATCGTTCCTACGCTGGCCGCATGGTGAGGTTAGCGGATTGAGGTCCATGGGACTGGGGGAAGGGGTAGGTGTGGTAGGATGTGTGGACCGAAAGACAGCAGATAACTGATTTAATAACATTCCTTAAACACGTGCTTATTTTAGGAGGATAAACTACTTAGAAAATCCGATGGTAGGTGGGTTATCATTGGACATTACTCAATGGAAATTCGTCTGTAAAATTTTGCTTGATTTACGTTATAGGCAGAACAGGTTAAAAACCCATTAATTGTCTCTCGATTTATGCCGAATCTGTGATAGGTTAGGAACGTCCATATGTTCCTTAACTTGCATGAATCCTTTGTGACCTACAGTCTGTCACAATAAACGTATAAAATAATCAAAAGATGAAAAAATACATGAAAACGTATAAAGCAAACACTTAAATTGATTGCCGCGAATAGGCATATTTTTCAAACATATTTCGTCATCAATTATTTTAAACTGCGCCATTACAGTCTCCCTTCTCTTTATCGGCATGGCTCATCTGCCTTTTCTACAACTGGACGCTATATAGCTGCTGGTTGGGCTCGAAAATGAGTCCCAAGGCAGAACGGGACGAGTGAGTTCCGTAAGCGATCAATGAGCCTTCATCAACGAATGTGTTTGTGCCAGGAAAAAATATAGTGTATAAACGTCCTAAAAACATTCAGCATGAACTGTTTTTCGCGCATATATTTCAAGAAAAATGGAAACTAAGGGAACACCATATGAACCCAACAAATCCCCGTATTTTGTCCTGACTTTGTCACCTATAAAGCATCAAATGCACGAATTTCCCTCCATTAGGATCGATTAATTTTCCATACACGTATGAGCGCACTGAAACAAGTGAGGCTTTCTCGACTAGCGTTGTATATAGATCAATTTATTTTTAAACCAGCACCGAAAAATGCTTTATTATGACATCTGGCTTCTGTTTCGTTATTTTTTCTGTTTTTTTACCAGCTGTGTATTTAAAAGCATTTTAGTCGTTTCACGAAAGGTCGCAAATTTAGGGCGGCTTTGAAATTTATTGGCTAGGCTTATTGGAAGAGTATTAGTTTTTATCAATATAAATTTAAAACCATCATGCTTGCAAAAACAATCCATAAAATTTATCGTCTCGAATTGTGACACAAAGGTAAAATATATTGCAGTCTGCAAATTTAATATATCAGGATTATGGAAAATTGGCTAGTATTCTAAAATTATGTTTCACCTTGCAAATAGCTTTTAAGCGATATTTCAGAGATGATAGATATTGTGCGTAACCTTCGAAACCTACATAATTAATGGCAAAATGTTTTACTTACGTTTTTTTTTACCGCAGGTAATTAATTATGCCTTCAAAGGGGCCAAATTTCTCCATTAAATATTGAGAAATTGGCCTGCCACTACCACCATTCTTGCAACGCATCCATAAAACACTTTCTCCATTTTTGGCGGTAGGTTAATAAAATTCCTGCATTTGACGTAATGATGACATGCACATAAGTGTGTTTATAATGGAGCAAACTTGCGTTGCATCCATCCCTATCTCACTTCACACCCCTCTGATTTCCTATGGTAACGTAATATCAAAAAACCGGAGGCAAACGAGAATGCATTGGTTAACACAGCCAAACGACAATTTGACCTCGTATTTGCCAAGGTTCACCGTGTGTTCCAGAGTATGCTGGTGCGGGAAATTAAATAATAGTGCACTTGCGCTGCATGTACCGCATGTTGTCTTCCCTACGCCACCTTGGCCTGGTGTCAAGAACACTGAAGGAGGGATCGGGCGAAGGTGACCAGCGTGGCGTGAGCCTGCACTCACGCCTGCCACCACACTCCTTCTGTGCAGCATTTGTTTTTGGAGCGCTTCCAGTGCAACTTCCAACTTACTCTGACCCGACCTCCAGGTCGGTTAAGCATACCTACCAAGCAAAACTCAGCTCTTCACTCGGCATACGCGGGCCACACACATAATGGTCCATCAATGCGCTTTAAATAGGCAGTAGCAACTTGCACGCAAGTGAGATGCGCCTCAAACGCTATAGTTACAGGAACCATTGCAAGGAGGTCCTCAGACATGAGGATAGCCGAGGTATTATTTCAATAAGCAACATTTCAGCCCATGCACATATTACCAAAAGGATTCCCAGATGCTGGCGAATTTTTACTATCGTTAGTAACTGGCAGGCTGTTAAACTCGCGAAAAAACATGTGAAGCGTTGCCCAAATGATCACTTATCGCGGCACCATGACTATTTGATGTTAACCAAAAATATATCCGGTACCATTTTAATTCACTTAGCGTCCATTAGCAATGGAGTTTTAGCATTACCAAATGCGAAGGGCTTGCAAACTCCTGTATTACAACACAAATTTCTAAAGCCAGAAATTGGTGAACATATGTTAATGAGGGAAACTTGATTGTGAAAACAATACCTATGTTTACCTGAACTGTCGTGTTCACTTCTTCGACTTCAACGCCATAAAATATGTCACATGCACTAGAACGAAGTATGAAACAACGTTTTTTGATGACTCTGATCTGTTTGGATAGCCAGTTGCCGTGCCAAATATTAGCAGTTGAAAGGAATGTGGGAGATATATATACCTTTTTAAAAATTGCTTTATACGTATAGATAATACCTCGTTAATCCTGTGTTCTTACCGCATCTGGCGGACTACGATTAAGGTCCCAAAAGCGAATTAGAAATGCCAACATTTTCACTCACTGTTTGACATTTGTAGCGAAATTTCATGTCATATAGTTTGTATTTAATAAAGGAATATGGCAAAAACATACGGATTAGATTATTAAACACTCCTTGTCGGCTGATGCTGCAGAAGGTTTCCTTGAAGAAAATTGAACAAGCATGTATGGAAATCAATTGTATAAAAAATGTAGACGGAAATTGGATTGTTCATCCTAATTGAGCAATTTTTCATAATTATCATGAAGTAACCTATTGCTGTTGGATTTAAAAAAATCAGGCGAATTTATTTTGCCATAACGTACTTCTTAATGTCAACAACTGCAACCTTTAATTTCATCTTATTCATTTCTATTTGAAAAACTATGCCTTAGCAGAACTATTCAAATTTTTTGAAACTAATTTTGCCCAGTGGGCTTGTAAAGGACAAAATTTTCCCTTAACAACCCAATGTAATAATCATGTCCAACAAATCATTCATGGATAGACAACCTTACTTTCGTTCAGTTCATTTTTAATCAAATGTTATTCTCGAGAGTCAATCTTTCTTCCAATTCAATTTTTTGTTAAGAAATTGAGACCACTATGATTTGGATTCGCTTTTGTATTCCCCCGCGTGAAAAGTGAACGATAAAACGTTTCATGTCTTTTTTTATTTCCATTTAATGAGCACGACTCACGGAAGCTAATCAACCGCTTCCAGCATTCTTAAACTCCAACATCCTCTGACCAGAATTTAGATGGAGGAATCGAAAGAGACAGACAAACATGATGCAAGAGAATCTACCAATCAAAGGAGGAAGGAAAACTCCCCACTGTTCACTCGTGAAAAACATTTCAGTGAAATTGCAATCACATCTGGGGCAAAAACACCCTCAAACAAAAGGATACAAATCTTGATATCTCTAAAATGTTTTCCTCCTTCCTAAGGCACTCACCGGGTTATTTTGCCGCAATCAAACTTTCTATGGTGCTCTTCAGTTCACTTTACTTTCCAAATGATGGACCATTTTTATGCCTGTTGATAGTAAATACCAATCAAAAGGAGAAGGGTTCTCTAAAAAAACTTTTGTCAGGAATTATGGCCTTTTAACTAAGCCAATTTAGTAGCCTGCAGCAATCACACAGTAAAAAGTCAACAGTCAACATACTACATATGTGTATTTATAACTTTCCACGATATCTGGAATGTTTGTCAATTTTCCTCGAATCCACTAATGAGGAGAAGGTTCTAATGAGTCATGTTATCTTATCAGACAGTACCTTACCATCAAAAATGCTTATAAGTCGTTGTCTCCTAACGCAATCTGCATATTTTTTTTATGGAAAAAGAGCATTTCCCAAGCAACACCGCTGTAAAGCATTCCTTTTTATATTACACTGAACAATGATGTTGGCTGTGTTCAAGCTTTAGTTAAACGTAGAATGTTTTTCCACTTTTATAAGTAGCAGAATATTCAGAAGCTCGTTTTCTGCTGGGTAAAATCTGACCAACAGCAAACCTTGCAAAGCAATAATTATTCCTTATCATTTAACCTTTTCGATTCAATCATACACAAGTATTTTTTTAAATCGAAACACTGTTCATATACATTTAGCATCTGCCCTAGTATTAGGTAGAGCGTTGGACTTCTGCTCAACAGGGTTGCAAGTTAGAGGCTCGGGCACCGCAGCGCCTGGAGGTTAGGTATGGCTGGCTGATGACGGCTAATAAGCCAGAAATGGCCATTCCAGTCTCCCTTGTCTTTGTCGATCATGTTATTCTGCCTATACACTAAGCTGCCTACGGCTGCTGGCGGGGCTTGAGAGTTAGCCCCAAGGCACAACGGGACGAGTGAGTCCTGTAACCGATAGTTGAGCGCCCCACTAGCAATGTTAATATTCCCGATCGAAATCGGCAAAACAACGAGCTCGTGGTGCACTGGGTAGAGCGTTGGACTTCTGCCCATTAAGGTCGCGAGTTCGAGGCCCGGGCGCCGCAGCGCCTGGGGTTGGGTATAGGCTGGCTGATGACGGCTAATAAGCCAGAAATGGCCATTCCAGTCTCCCTTGTCTTTGTCGGTCATTTTATTTGCCTATATATACGAGAAGAAGCAGTGATCACGAGAGCCATGGTTATATTGTCCTGACGTTTCAAAATCAAACAAGATTTCATAGACGAAGGTACGTATTGTACCGCGCCTCACAGTATTTATAGTTGGTAACATTAAGGTTAATACGGGATTACTAAGGCTTTTGAATTTGCGTGGAGGAGAGGCCGGGTTGGGGTTGGAGATCCTCAGTCAAAATGCTGCTTGATGGGGAGGGTGGTGTTTCACCCTTTGTGATCATCACTAACCTGTACACCGGGCTCGTGGTGGTTGGAGCGAGGGTGAGTGATGGCCTGTTCTCAATCTGGTCGGGGGCCAGCGTTCGCACATTGGCCGTATTCAGCAAAACCCCCATCAACGGAAGTTGCCGTCCAAGGCTGTTAATCTTGGTTGCGATCGCACCTCCGTGTATCTTTGCCCCTGCCGGATAATTGGTTAAGCTGGGTTAGGTGATAATTGTTCCTTCTTCGGGTATGGATTGTGTTGCAATTGCGCGCATGTCCGCCATGAACGCACACATGTTCTGATGCACGTTAGGCCCATGTTCGAGTTGGCTCTTTTGTTCATTAAGCTGTGTCCGGAAGGCATGATTGGCCGTACGAAGCGTCACACACCGATTGATAGAGGTTGTTTCCGTGTGCCAGACCTTGATTGTTTCCCTTGCCATGCGGTCACTTCCTCGATTCAGAATTTTGGTATTCTGAAGGTAAACATGCGTCCAGAGTCTGCGCAGTTTTCCACCACCAAACACAATGGGTCCATTCTTTTTACTGCCCTCATGTGTTCTAAGACTCGGGTTTGTAGCCGTTTCCCGGTCTCATCAATGTAGTTAACTGCACAGAAATTACATCGAACTTGGTGGATGAAGTTTTTTTTTCACAGTGTGACAAGGGGGCCTTAAATCTCATAATCAGATATCGAATGGTTGACTCCGGCGATGCTTAACACCAGCGCCTTCGAAAGGCTTTCAATGTAAGTCAACGCTCACCATATCTTCAGCTGTTCGGTCGCTAGCCTTTGGCTTGGGCTGGACTGTCTGCTGCGTTCGATGAAATTGCGGGGATACCAGTTGGCCGTGAAGAGGCGTTGGAGGTGTCACAGTTCTGCCTTTATTTTGGTTGGCTCACTGCAGTGGGTTTAAGCGTTTTTGAATAGTGTTTGAACACAGATGCGTTTGTGGGATAATGGTTGTTTGCTGTGGTAGCTCAGGATTTTGCAGAAACTGGTGGCCTTCCTATACACCATCGTTTGAAGGTTCGAATTGGGTTTTCGATGTACAAGAACGTCTAGGAATGGCAATTGGTTGTTGACATTCACCTCCATTTTAAACTGGATGTCAGGGAAAACAGAATTCAGGCTCTCATTTAATTCTTTGGTTATTTCCCGCTCGATGATGACGAAGGTATCGTCAACATACCGAGTCCAGATTTTTTTAGTTTGAAAAAATCATGGTCTCTTATTTTTGAAATACTGTCTCAGTGTTGAAGCCTGAAAGTGGCGATCCTATTGGCTTCCCCTTGATTTGCTCGTTCATTTTTCCTTTGAAAGTGAAGTACGTCTTTAGGTAGAATTTTAAAAGTTGGATGAGCTGTTTCCGTTTCACCGTCTCGTCCGTTTCGTCGCATTTGCTCTCGAACAGTTCGTTGATCTTTTTAATTGCCAGGCCTTGTGGGATCGAAGGGAAGAGAGAGGTGACATCGAACGACACCAGCGCCTCTTCTGCAGTAAGTCTCACTCCCTGGAGCTGCTCCAGGAATTCAGTTGCTGAATAGACCGTCATGATCGCATCCAAAGTGAGCCAATGCAAATTTCGGAAAAGCCATTTTGCCAGATGAAATATTGGCGCACCGTGCAATGACACGATTGACAAGGGAGGATACTTTTGGTAGTCCATAGAACCTTGCTGCCACCGCGTCTATTGGTTTAATGGACAGTCGTACCGACTTAGTAATTGCCTTGTTCTTTTGCATGCCCGCGAGTATCTTGTTGAGTTCTGTCACAAGGTTCTTCATCGGTTCATCTTCACATGGCAGGTGCGCTTGTCGGTCCTCCAGTAAGGCGTTGGCGTTCTGGATGTATTCGGTCTTTTTCAGCACTACAGTGAAACGTCTTTTGTGGGCTGGTAAAATCACGATATTCATGCCAGCCCTCAGTTTCTTGGAAGCATTCTGCTCCACTCTGGAAATGAATACGCGTGGTTTGCGTACCATCACCAATGAGGTTATCTGCTGCCGTATACGGTGCTTTGTTTCGGCGTATTCCCCGGTTTGTTTGAGAATCGACTCGATAGTGGCCACGAGATTGATTGGATCGGCGTCTGTGATGATAAACAAGCTTCCTGACTCAACACTTTCAATTGTGCAGGTGACAACTCTTTGGGGAACATATTTTGCACCAGAACTTCGTTCTCTTCTTCAAATGAATGCGTTATATTTTGCAGCTTATCGGCTAGCTCTCCATCTCTCGTTGCTCATAGGTCTCTGGCCCGTTTATCAATCACCTGCTGAAGCAGCCTCAAGCCGTCCTCGTCGATTAGTTTGGCGAACTATGTTACCGCTTGGTTCGAAACCCCTTTGTATGTGTGCAGTCGAAATTGGCCGTCTTGGAGGAGCACCCGAATCATTCGTCTGCTATGTTGTGTCACCCACCGATTCGCCAGATTTGTGTTCACCAGGGCTTGTAAGACGAGCTTTTCGAAAGCACGCGATTTTCAAGGTATGTGTGGAGAAATTGAATTTGCGCGTACGTTGAAGACAGACAAAGGGCAAATATTTCCCAAAGTCGCGCTGACTCAATTGCTTCTCATTTATGTCCAAGAACTTGCATCGTCGCTTCTATTAGCGATATTTTCGGTTGCGAAGTGCTTGAGTCAGCACGAAGTTGGGAAATATTTGCCCATCGTCTGTCGTCAACGTACGCGGGGTTTGGGCTTACGTATCTCAGTTGTCCAGTTCATTAACGTAAATAAAGGATCGTTATTGAGAACTCAATTAGCAGATTTCCCTAAGTACTATGACTACAGAAAGCGATGACTGACCGAGCGATGGAAAAATTATTTGCTCTAAGAAGAAACCCTAACTAAATTTTGGCAAAAACTATGTGCTCAAGATTGAAGTTACTACAAGAGAACTCGATTATCAGAGCCTGATCCGCAGCGTAATTCTTTGCGTAAGAAACTTCAGTTGACATACAATGGAAGTTAAAGCCTGCACAAAACTGAGCATCTCATGCGGTAGTTAGAATTTTGTCAAAACACAGACCGTACTTTTACGGGAGAATCTACTAGCAGAACATCGTTTCTTAATGATCTCCTTAACCTCGTGTTTATTGGAAGAATTGCGCCTACATGAGTGAGAAAAGACTGTCATTATCCAACAGAAACCGAAATTTTGGTGCCATTATGTTACGTACACGTTTTCTGTCATGAGGAACAAAATTCTGTGGAATTTCCATAATCAGCTTACCTCTGTCTTCCCATATATTTAAATATATATATATATCTTAGTAACAAGAAAAGAATAACAAATACGGCTACTCCTTATTCTTTATTCAGGTGCAGTCTTAATGGCCAAAAGGATATGAGAGTTTACAGAAAGGCAGACACTCTGTCTCATAGATTCGACCGCAAGTAATAAGACATCGAAAAGATAGAGAAGTCAAGTAAGCGCGTTACCTTTTAGTGTTGTGGTTAGGATCTTTCTGGATCTAATTTTCTCAATCAATCAGCTTACTATTGGTGATAATTAACGTTGCGCCAAGAAGCAGATGTCTGCATCTTGCCTCTTGCACCCTTGGAAACCTTCCTTTGTACTCTATGTGACCTGTGTCCTATTTCACAACGTTCGTTATTGCCAGTAGAAAGCTGCTGGGTGGACAGAATGGGATCGAGCAAGATCCCAATCACATAGGTGAGGGAACGCGCTTATTTGACTTCTATGTATACCTAACTTTATAAGGCTTATGGCGTACTGAGGCTCAGGAATAA
>WEDG01002028.1:0-121849 GCA_017591395.1 Schistocephalus solidus | reverse complement strand
AAAAGGGAAGTGTACAGAGGATGACTTAATATAAAGGGCAGCTGCGTAAGTTTCTGTTGTGTCGTTTGCAACGATGTCATCGATGAAGCGACCGTTTTGTCTTGGCTTATCAATATGATGGTTTTTTGAATTTTCCAGCTTTCCCATGGAGGAGGCGTCGGGTATGAGAGATTCAAAAGGAATGTCTATACCGATGCTGCCTATTTGCACATGTATTGGTTTTTTTAAATAAGAGTTGCGTGTTTACTGTGACGTTTGTGATAATTCGCTTAATGTTTTCATCAATATTCATATTTTTTGAAGATTGGTGAATAGACATTCGCAGGTATAATCGACTCTCTCGGTGAAATGAATGTTTGTAAAATGTGATGAACATAATAATGTCGAATAAGATCGTCTTGGTCGTCGTCAGGATGTCATCGTCAACAAATAAGTTGTGTGCGCTATTTCTACATGAGCTTGAGTTTATCTGCTAACCAGTTCGCTGTCGCATGATATGGGGGGTTTCGAAAGTTCAAAATCAGACGAGCTTGCCGGCCCCCGTCGTGGAACTTTGATAGATTATCAAATCGAAAGGTGTGTGTGCCCACTGGTTGGCGGCATTCAAAGTCGCGGTCACTCATGAAACCCCTGCATGGTGTCTTCCTAAGCGGATAGTCATTTTTACCTCCACTTTACCCGTTCAATCCTTCTCTTTGTTTCCTTTCCTGAATGTCTTCTGGGCTGTATATTCCTTACTTAGTACGATCTGTTCATTAAAACGGTGCATGTTATTACGTCCGATCTAATCATAAAGATATAATTGTAGTACCGAAACTAGTCTTCCTTCTCTGAAGGTGCATTTTTCACCAATCTTCGATGAGATTACCTCATTTTCAGCTACTATTATTTGCAAGTAACGCTGTTCCACAAAGTTCTTTTTCAAAGGGTTGTGGCAAATAAGCTCCTGAGAAGATGACTCGACCCAGCTGTTCCACCAAACATTTCAGCAGCGAAAGTGCAAGTGTTTTTCTTAACAAACCCTGTTTTACGCAGTGAAGGCAATAATAAATGGGCAGGTAAGACGATCTCCACGTGCAATTACTTCTTTACTTGCTCCTGTGAAGCATTTATATTGGACGCGCGAGTAAATGCCTTTCCAAAGAAAAAGGGAACACCTACCAGCATGGCTGAAAATAACAAAGGGCTCAGCAGAACCAGCGTTTTATCGCAGACTGTTGATTTCGGGTATTGTTTGGACCCCCACGAATCCCTCCATGCGAATTATAAGATTCCACCTAACTACCACAAGCCACTGAATCAGCGTCTGTTAAGAACAGCAGAAGTGCCTGTAATCGACTTGAGAAAGCCGGTATTCTATGCACAGAATAAATTACTGTAAGCTTCGAGCTTTGCATAGCCAAAGGTTGGTTAATTGCATAAACTTATCTTCCCTTCTCCTTGACAGGCCCAACCTAACTCACTGCAGCCTAACCCACTCTCTCATATTAACCCGCACCAACCACGTGTAAGAAGAATGAAAATTATTTTACGGGTGGTTTAATTATACCACATCGTCATATAAATATAATATGCCGACGATAATTTGTCGAAAGCACACGTATGCTCTCTAACTGACATTGTGAATCCTGAAATGGAAATTTTCGCAACTGTAAGTCAAGTATTTTGCCTGAGCGTCAAGGTGTAAGAACCATTTTCGAACAGTTAACAACAGACCAAAAATATATATATTTGCTCAGCACTTTTTCTTTTAACGAAGCTGGAACTTGGAATGTTTTTTGGGTTTTTCTGGGCTGAAAGGTTAGCGTATAAGACAAAATATCGTATAAGTCGTAGCTTCTTAATTTCTGCCTTTATTTCTTCTTACGCGACCCAGTTTACCTTTTGCTACATATTTATGTAAAAATAAGTCGCTTTTGTGCATTTTTATTTGGTTACCGTTTTCCCGTGAGTTTTTCCTGTACTATTTTTTGACTTCAACTTGTTATTTCGTGGAGAAGAAATTTGTGCTGTCGGTTGGTCCTGCATTATTCCCCTTGCCTCTATTTCGCGTATAATGCTTCAGTTTTCGTCAATGCGTTGCAGTTAACCGACGGTCTTATAGTGTTTACATACTGAAGAATTTACTATTTTTGGGGTTTCTTGTGTATCCTGGTATGCCTGGAGAGAACCAGGCTCCTGAATCCCATCCAGAATTTTTGTTTTTGACAAACATGACCTTCAATGTATCACGGATTCTTATGAGTAAGCTCAAACTTGAGGAACTACCGTGAACCTAAAAACCAGTTGCGTGACATTTTAAACGTTTAGGCGAAAATTTATATATACTAGAAGACGTATAGTGTGACCAATTACATTTTCGGCTTGACTTCAGCCGATAACTGTTCCTGTGAACGATCCGTTATTCCCTGTTTACGTGACTGAAGGTAACTTAGGTAGATAGACTTAAGGGGCTCGGGGCTCCGGCTAACTGCTTAATTAATATGGAACCAATGCGGATAATAATAAATGCGTTGGCCAAAACCCAAACACTAACGAATGCGCGGTGAGACCTGAGTAAAAACCTTCTTTTTCTAGGGCCTTCCTAACATCCGAAGGCTCCTGCGTACTTTGTTGCACTTATTCTGGAATCCGTTGGGCGTTAAAATACAAACTAATCACTATAGTTTTAGGGTAAAAGCTACATTAGAACGTGTAGGTTTGGACGAATGCAAACAAATAGCAGTTTATAAATAAACCAAAAAGATATTAAAAATTAATTCCGAAAATGCCGTCTTCTCCTGTATTTTTTATTATGTATTGTACGAATTTATCACCTGATTATTAACTTTCCAAAATCTGCATATCCTAAATGAGGTAAGGACACTATGCTGATTTACATATTCGAATTAGGGTCGCACGTAATTCACGCACAGTATACGGAGATTTTGTTTAAGGTTTTGGAAACATCTACAAACAATATTTCTTATCATGGTCTGCCAGTGGCATTTAAGTATTGCCTGACTTATTCCAGATCAGCAAAGATTACGATTCGCAGTTCAGCGGCAGACTCGAGTTTCGAAAAGAATTCATCCTTCATGCCATATGCGTGCGAAGTTGCAAATTTAACTGGCCGTTTCCTGTAACTGAATTACCGCATATTTACCTCGCTACCTCATTTTTAAACTCATGTCATCACCAATGTGACCTTCCTAAACAGAAACCTGACTCCTAACTTTACCTAACATTGTGAACTTATGCCTATGTAAAGTTGTTTAAAGCTATATCTGACAGGTCTTCAGAAAAATGATAAAAAACACCAATTCCGAAGAAACGCTGTCATTGATTGGCGCTACAGAGAATGTCGTGTCTTGAAGGTGCGCACGATATCTTCTTCATGTCCTTGCTCAAGATTTCTCCTGTTAGCATGCCCTTTTCGAGGCATTATCTTGCTTCAAAGCAACATGTTTGCGGAGTTTACAAATGTATGCTTGTCGAGAACTTACGGACAGTGCTTGCACACTGTCATCCTGGAGTTGACATCTGTCTCCGAACAAGAGCCTGACAAAAACCGAGAAATTGGCTTCGGAGCCTGTTTTTTGGTCTTAGTGGTCCTGAGTACAATAAGCCGTGTTTAAGTTATCAAAGTTTTTTTCTTGGAAAGCTACTTCGTAGGCAAAATGACTGCACAGACCCAATGGTTGACTTTGAGATTATGAACCAATTTTTACACATGTGCGAATGCCATTCTCATGTTGTTTCCCCTTAAGCTCAGGGTTTCAGTTATGGACCTATTTTTTCCATGCTTGCCAATAAGTTATATTTTCTTTAGATAAGTCTTATTATGTTAGGTCTGGTTCCGTTGTATAAAAGAACTTCTTCTGTTAACCAGTCTCTCATACCCTGACAGTTTTCTCAACACATTAGAATTCCGGGGTGTATATCTTCAGGCGGCTTAGCTTATTGCCGGAGAGCCTTTTCCAGCCATATCTACTTTCGTGTAGAGTGCTATAGACATAATCTGTGCGTCAGTAAGTTTCCTTTGCGTGAGCAGAAGTAGTCGGCCAGAAGCGTTTTCTTGTTTCTTTCTTTTCTTTTCTTCTGCGTCCTGCCAACTAGTATATTACAACCTTTCCCTAATTGAGGTAGTCTTATGTTGTGAGCCACAGGTATCCACTTTGTACCAAGCGTTAACACTGTCTTACTCGAGAATACTGCATATCCTCATTTTGCCTCCTCCATTGTTGAGGAAAGAATAAGGATAGCATACTTTCCCGAATTCGAGGTAAAATTTATGTCATTGCGAATTGTACAATGCCTGTTTCGCCTATTTTTCAGAAAAATATATCGGAGAACCCGCATCATGAAGCATTTTCCAACAAAAATTCTCATCCGACACATCCCACCAAAGATGACGGAAGAAAAATTTCTTGAAATGATCAACCCCCTGCCCGATTACGACTACTTTCGTTTTTGTCCACCGGATACCACACTGGGCTTACAATCATACTGCCGTGCTTATCTAAACTTTGTGGATCCTCAGTCGGTGTTTATCGTCCGGGAGCGTTTCAGTGACTATGTTTTTGTGGATGAAGAGGTTAGTCTTTCAGTCATTTAACAATTTAATACGCAGTATCTTTCGACAAAATCATACCCTGCACTCAAATATAAGCAAACAAAACCCGGTGTAGCCTGTATCATAGTTATCAACAAAGGTGGGTCGTTTCAAATCTGTTTCTGTCTTCAAGGACAGAATACACCACAGACCTCCGTTCGATCATGTATGCAAAGCACACATGTGAAGGTAAGAACATACTAGGCAGGACTTAGGTCATTCCTCACACAGTTTACGTGCAACCTCTGCGCCCGAATTCAGCCCTCACAACGCTGCCGATAAGAGCGGAAGGGCAATTTTAATCAGATGAGGATAATGGACAGACAAGGGGTTCACGCCATCTGGTGGCTACCTTGATGCCGTCTTTAAACAAACCCAAGTGGTGGGTTAGATGATAACTTGGGCGATTTGTCATCATGATGGCACAGTATGTGGCCGAAATGGCTAAGTTAGCGTGTAAAACGGGCGCATTTGACTGGTTTGTTACCAAACAAGTGATTATTAGACTCGATTTACATTGTTACGAGCTGCGTCTTGCCTCCGTAAATAGGAATTGTCTTGACGGATATATCGTATACGCGCGGCTTAGTCATCAAACTGATCTCCTACCGATTCCAGATATTTCAGAGAAGTGGAATGATGACCCTGTGCTGGGCGTATCTCATGGTCAATTTCGATAGAGGGCTCGAGCCCAGATTATATAAACTGTCCATCAGCTCAAGGCCCTCCCCATCTGCCCAGATCGGGCTGTTAACCTGAATTACATTAAATTTACTTGTACGTGGTACGGTTGTGAGCATGCCTGATCTAGCCGGCGTCAGTGCTTTTACGGATTGTATCTCTCCACGTGTGATGATCCGCGGAAGCAGATCTGGACAGTTCAACCCATCCTCTTCTTCAACGATGGAAACCGGATACTGAATGTCCAAGAATCAATTCCATGTTTTGACGAACTGTGTCCAGTCAGGTGTTAAGTTGAACCCCTCTTCTGCGCCTTCAACTGAGTACCGGTGCCGTATCGAGGGCCGAAAAATAGAGTTGGACGGCGAATAATGTGCCCAAACCACCCGAGGCTTCTTTCTTGGATGATTTGGGATATTCTTACGATGTTAGAACAACGAGTGCGGACTGTCTCATTTAAGACGATTTCGGTGCACTGTACTCAAAAGATGGTTCTCAAGCACTGTTCGTTAAATACTCCAGTTTTTTGCTCATATTCCACCTGTGTAACCCATTATTCTTTACCGTAGAGAAAGACTGACTGGACAGATGCATGACACACGCGAATCTTCGTGGCGATGGATATGGCGCGTCAAGTCCAAAGACAACTCCTAAGGTTTCAAATAACCCAGTGAACAAAATCTATTCGAGAGGCAGTGTCGTCCTTAATCTGTCCATTCGGCAGATGCCTCACTCCGTGGTATTTGAAACTGTCTACCCATTCAAGTTGACAACCATTAATCGCGAAAGGTGCCGTCTCCCTGGCGGACATGCAGTTTGAGAACCAGTCGGTCTTTCTAGCGTCTATGGATAAACCTTTGGATTTCGCAACTTCATTCACCTCTGACACTGTTGACCGTAGATCGCCAAAGCTTGAAGCTAACAAGGTGATAACCCCAGCGTAGTTGAGATTATTCAGCTGGCGTCCGGGTTATTGTACTTTTACGGCCGCGATCATGCCTGATCTAGCCGGCCTCGATGATGTCACATGTTGTACCTCCCACGCGCGATGATTCGCGGCAGCAGACCGGGATAGTTCAACCCATTCTTTCCTCCAGCGACAGAGGCCGAATACCGATGGTCAAAACACCGCCTCCATGTCTTGCCGAACCGTGTCGAGTCAGGTTTTCGTTGACCTCCTCTTTGACGTCTCCAGGTGGGCAACGGCGACGGGTCGAGAGCAGTAGAACTGAGCTCGTGAGGCGGGCGATTGAGGACGTACCCAAACCACCTCTTGGATGGTCTTAGGTATCCTCGTAATATTTTTGCAGCGATTGAGGACTGCCTCGTTTGACATGTAGTCGGTGTACTTTACTCATAGGATGGTCCTCAAGTAACGATAGTCAAATACCTAAAGCCTTCACTCATCTTCCATGCGCACAGCCCAGTATTCGCAACCGTAGAGGAGGACCAACCGAACAGATGCATGGTACACGCGGATCCTCGTGGCGACGGAGATGTCGCGTAGGGTACATAGGCACTTTCTAAGGATCGAAAAAACCGATGAGTTGCGTCGATTCGGGAGACAATGTCGTTCTTACTTTGTCCATTGGGCAGCATCGTCGCCTTGAGGTATTTAAAACTGTCTAATTCTTCAAGTTAAGAGCCATTCATCCCGAGGGGTGCTTTCTCCTGGTCAGGGATGCAGTTCGAAAGCAATTTGTTCATCCCAGCGTTTATGGATATGCCGACGGAAGTAGTGGTCTCATTCACCCGCGACACCCCAGACTGTTGATCACCCACGTTTGAGGTTAGCAAGGCGATATCTTCAGGTGGCATCCGGGTGCGAATTCCACAACGTCAGAACCGTGTATGGCCCTCCCGAGAATCCAGGCCATAATGTAGTTGAATAAAATAGGTGACAGAATGCAACCTTATCGAACACCAGATCGGATATCGAAGGGTTGAGAGAGATTGTCATATACGAGGACTCGCGCAGTGGTGGAGCGATAATAGGCCTTGATTATGGCAATTATTTTGGCCGGCACATAATCTAGTTCCATTATTCGTCATAGGGACCCACGATGGACAGAATCGAATGCAGTGGTTAAGTAATTATAGCGGACGGCCGTCAGCTGCTGGTCGCCATGGCGGAATTCCAGAATGCCCCTCAGTGTGAATATCTGGTCCAAACATCCACACCCAGTTTGGTATCCGACTCAGTTTGGCCTCGTTCTCGAATCACGTACAGACTGGGAAGGACAATAGTGAAGACCTTCGCAGCAACGTCGATGAAGCTTATGCCGCGGTAGTTTTCACTCTTTGTCTTATCTCACTTCTTGAAGACAGGCAAGAGGATGCCCGAACACCAGTCATTAAGAACTGCCTCGTCTCTTCACACCTGCTCAATCACCTCATGAAACCTGGGCGCCCGTATCGACACAGGCCTTGTAGATTTATGTGGGAATGCAGTCCTTTCCGGGCGCCTTGTTGTTGTGCAGCCTCTGTATTGCATCAGGAACTTCTCCCTTGAAATTGGGTCGTATGACACTGTATAGGCTGGAGAGGGATTAAACTCAGCTTTAGAGAAGGACGGGGATGTGATTAGTTGCTCATCCAAGTTGAGGAGGTGCCCGAAGTGCTAACGCCAGTGATCGACCTTACCCGAGCTGTCAGCAATAAAGCCGCCATTCACATCGTGAACAGGGTGATTAAGTGTCGAAGGCTTACCACTAACTTGGCGGATGATTTGGTGGAGATTGCAAGTGTCACCAACGTTTGTAGCCTGCTCCATGGAGGTCGCTATTCCAGACCAGTATTTCTACCGGTCATCCCTAGCTGACTTTGCTGTCATGTTGTGGAGGAAGGAAGCACCTTTGCGGACCTGGCTCAAGCCGTCTGGGCAGACAACTGCACGGTTCATCCACTGATCCAGTTACTGCGGGGCCACTGCATGAATCCGAGAATTTTCTCAGCTGCTCCATAGATGGATGTCTTCAGTGATGACCATTGGTCACTGTCTCCTCTGTCGACTCGGGTTGTAAAATGGGACCGGATTTCTGTGTTCAGGGCCTCAGCGGTGCTGGTTTGCCGGATTTTTGCGATATCAAGGCGTCTCGCACGTGGCATTTTGGGTGCAGATTAGAGGTGAGCTTTCAGGCATGTCCGAATGAGAACATAGACAGACCCATAGGCGTTACCAGTTTCGGCACCACACATCGATCTTCTGCGGAACCTTGAACCAACTAGAATGTAGTCGATCTGACTTGCAGTATGGCCATCGTTTGAATACCAAGTCGGAAGATGTTTGTGGCTGTGCTGGGAGCATGTGTTCGTGACAAACAGTCGGTTCTGATAATCAAAATTCGGCATTCTTTCACCATTGTTGCATCGAGAGCCAAGCCCGAACCGGCCAATGAGGTGACTGTTTGACGAGTCCCGGGTCCAATCCTACCATTCCAGTCCCCTGCAACAATCAACAGATCATGGCGAGGGAGTCTTTCTACTAACTCCTGCAGCTGCGAGTATAAGGTCTCCTTATCGCGCTGTTTGGCAGCTGATGTTGGTGCGTACATGCAGACGACATAGATGTTAGTAAAGTGATCTTTCAGTCGCGCGTAAGCCGTTCGGTCCTTGACTGGTTCCCATGCAAGTAGTGCACGGTTTGCTTGTTCCGAGAGGGCAATAGCCACACCATGCCTACCAGACGAGTCCCGTTCCCGGTTGAGTAGTCCAGCTTGTATACTGTTCGTCCACATCACTGGACCAAGGTCGCGGCGCGGGTCGGTTCCCGCGGAAGCTGTAGCATGGATCGTAGTACTGTGATTAAACATTTTTCACGAGGTTTTTTGGGGATTTTGAATACAGGCGGGTCCCCAACAGCCGCTCGGATTGTTCGTTCGAGGTTGTCTCCTGTAGCGCTTGGCTCAAGAACCTAACCATAGGGCAGCGGTGTCAAGCAAACTTATTTGATGGCGATTCACGGTCGCCATGTCACAGTGCCGTCGTAGGGATTCGCGGCATTTTATAAGGCAGTCGGCGTGCCAGATCTCAGCCCTCCGCGCCCTGGAAACACTATCGCTGTTGATCCGCGATTGCTTATTCTTGGGACCCGAGAGCCTGTTTATTTCGCAGCTAACCTTCACTGAAGGCCTTTCCACTATCCGCCACCTATGAACGCACCGGGTAGCCAGCAGCTAGGCTAATGGGTAACCCCTCCGGGTGCAAACTTGCCACTCTCACCATCGTGTAGGGCCTTCCCGAGAGTTCAGCGACTGGTGCATTTGAACAGAATAGGTGACAGGATACAACGTTGTCGACCACCGGATCGAATATTGGACGGTTGGGACAGGTTGTTATGAAACAGAACTTGCGCATTGGTGGAGCGGTAGTAGGCTTTGATCATGGTGGGATTTTTGTCGGTAAACCATCTAGTACCATTATCCGTCACAGGAACTCATGATAGATGAAATCGAATGCAGCGAAAAAAAAATCAACAAAGCTGACAGTCGTTATTTATTGGTAGCTGTGGCGGTACTCAAGAATGTGCCTCAATGGGAATTTTCGGTCTGCACATCCACATTCGGCCGAGAATCCTACTTGATTGGGCCTCTTTCTGGAGTCGCGCATAGCCTGGAATCTTCTGAGAATAGCAAAACTAAAAACTTTCGCACCAACTTCGCTAAGACTTGTGCCGCAATCTGATCTCTTTTCATGAAGACAGGCACAAGAACGCCCGAACTCCAGTCCTCAGGAACGACCTCATGTCTCTTCGCTTGCTCAATCACATCATTGATACAGAGCTCTACATTTTCGTCACAATACTTACCGATTTCAACGGAATTACCGTCCTCTCTGGATGCCCTTATGTTTCACAGCCCTTATATTTCGACTTCTCTATCAGATGGGGATCGCACGACACCGCATAAGTTAGACAGGTATAAGACTCCGCTGCAGAGGAAAGAGAAGGTGTGATGGGTTGATCATAGAAGTTGATGAGGTGCTAGAAGTGCTCACGCCATTGCTCGACCTTGGATGGGTTCTCAGCAATAAGGCCGCCCTCCACATCGCAAACAGAAACACCCAGTGCAGAGGGTTTATCACTAACTTGGCGGATAATTTGGTGGTATTTTCGCCTGTCGCCAGCGTTTGAGGTCTGTTGTACAAAGGTCGCCATTTCAGCTCAATATTTCTTCTGGTAATCTCTAGCCTACTTTATTGTCATCTTCCAGAGTTCGCGGAGCGTAAGCATATTTGTAAGACCTGCTTTAGGCCGTCTGAGCAGACAACTACATGGCTCTTCTGCTGATTCAGTTCCTGCGATGCCGTTGCGTTTATCTGAGAATTTTCTCAGCTGTCCCATAGACTGTTGACTTCAGTTATGATTGCTGGCTACTGTCTTCTCCGTCTGCTTGAGTCACAGAACGGGACTGGATTCCTCTGCCTAGAGCCTGAGTTGTCGACATTTTGTGACACAAAGGTTTCTTGCACGTGGAATTTCGGATTCGGATGAGGCATGAACATTCAAGCGTATGAGGCCGAGAACATGGTCCAACTCATGCACATTACCAGTGTCGGCACCACATATCGATTTGCTATCGTGAACCCAGCTGCGAATCCTTAAACTGCCTAATATGTAGTCAATCTGACTGACCGTATGAGCGCCTTTTTAATACCAGGTCATCAAATGTTTTGCTACAATGCTGGAAGCACGTGATAGTGACAACTAGTCGGTTGTGATCAGAAATGTTCAGCATGCTCTCATTATTGTCGCACCGACAACCGAGTCCGAAGCAGTCAGTAAGTTGACTGTTTTAAAAGCCACGAGGGCCAGTCCGGCCATTGTGGTCCTCAGCAACAATCAGAAGATCACAGCGAGGAAGTTTTTCAAGTAACTTTTGCAGCTGCGAGTAGAAAGCCTCTTAATCGCACTCCTCGGTAGCTTATGTTGGTGCGTACACGGAGGCGATATATATGTTTGTGCAGTAATCCTTGGGTCGCACGTAGGCCATCCAGTCTGACTGGTTTCCATGACAGTAGTGCATGGTCTGCTTGTTGCGAGAGGGCGATCGTCACACCATGCCTACCCGAAGAGTTGCATGGGCCGCTGTGGAACAGAGTGAAGTGTGCGCTGACTCCTGATATGTTTCTTACTCGAGTGCTGGAGTCGGGAATTCGTACTTCAGACAGGCAGCAGACATCCGTGTTGTACAGACGAAAACTGCATGCCGTCGGATCTTGAAAACCGTGGTCTAGGAACGCTCGCACATTCCTTCCCCAAATATCACGATCCCGTTCCCGATTGAGTAATCCATCTGGCATACTATTTGCCCACACCACCTGACCATGGGTTCAGAACGCGTAGGTTCATACTGGTTTTCTCATACCCACCCTTGTCGAAAACTGCACCATTTTTTTCTTGTCCGAGTCACGCTAGACTACTTAGGAGGCTGACCGCGGATCCGCAGTGGCCTCTTGACGTTCCTGAAGACGATCATAACGACGGCATCGATCGACTATGCTTGTTCGATTTTTGCTTCAAAGTCTTTTGTCGCAAAACCAGCTGGTCACCCACCATCACCGAATAGCATTCGCTTACTCCCGCTGAAGCGTTATCCTCATCAGATTTTGCGTTCTTTACTTCAACCATGGTCTCGTGGTTGCAGTCACAGCGATACTCGGGCACCTTCTGCCTAGACGGCAACAGATAGGGGCGAGTCGGCCGGGTTCAGAAACCGAAGATAATAATCGGTATACGGTAGTGTGGTGTTCGACTCTGATGCTACCGTCGCGTCTTGGGTTGCCTGCAAATCTTCAAAGCAGACTGATCAGAGGATTGAGTTCGGCCCTGTGTCCTCATACCCCCATTAGCCGAAACACTTTCGCGATTTTGTACCGTTTTAATCAGGAATTTGGCGTTCCTGCCGCGCAGAACACGTGATTGCGCAACACAGGTTCGTTCTGATTTCTTTTTTCCACCCTTCGACTTAATTATCGTTTTGTTGAATTTTGGCGCCTTTTTTCCCCTATTTCTTCTCCTTCTCAAATCCAGGGTAATGAAGCCAGCGCCATTGTGGAGTATTCAGTGTTCCAGGGCACCCCAAATGTGCCCACTGGAGGAGAATCGACGCGTGCTGTCAAGCGAGTGGACAAACGACAGGGCACAATCGACGAAGACCCTGAGTACCGGAGCTTCCTCGCGAGCCTTGCCGGCACAACAACAACAACAACGACAGTCTCAACACCTTCAGAAACTACGCCGTCGACGACAACCGTGAAGTCTACTACCACCGCCAGCAGTAATGCCGTGGCCACATCTGCACCCAGTGCATCTCCGGCCAATCTCAGTGTCAAGTTGGAGGGCACAGAGAAGAAACAAACTCCCTGGGAGGCCATGCTGGAGACAATTCAGCAACGCGAAGAAGCGTCAGAGGCGGTAAGCGCTACCTGTTGTACAGTTTTACGTCACCCTGCTTTGCTCTTAGCTACCGAGGAGCGTTTGAGCATTTTTTCCACGCCCGCATCTTCCCCCGCCCAATTAATTTATTTTTTTGTTTCCAAAACCTCCTGACTCCACAACCACTAGGCCTATTACCGATGCTTTGACATTGACCTCATCATCTTTACCATCGTTATCGTCATCAGTATCATTAAGTGGCAGTCATTATCAATACCACCATTACTACCATCGTTATCATTACTATTAATATCATTATAGTTGCCGCCGCCACTGTCTTAACCGGTTTTTTTGGCGACCGGGATTCCGGTTCAGTCGTTCAGTATATGGGTTTGTCTCGGAAGCCTTATCTATAAAAAGTTATTTATGAATGCTTTTGCCAGCGGCGAGAGCACAATATCCGCTGGTAGGGTGTTTCATGGCTACCTTAGCCGCCGCTAAAAGAGGGAGGGATTTACTCCAGCCTAGCGTGAACTTTTTGCTAGATAACCTTGAAGGTCTTTATTTGGTTGCGAATCGAGTGAATACGTCAAAGGCTGGCAGCGAATGTCCTTCGCACACACAATATGAAATGCCTGTTGGACGTTAACACTGCTGAATACGATTGCTGTGGAGCCATAGGAATGCTCGGGTAAAGGCCAACGAAGAAGTTTCCTATCCATCTGGTGAAGTTTCCACTGACCTCCATGGTTGAAAATGTATACAAAAGATGCTGGGGAGACACATTACCGGATGTCATTAAAGGCGGCATGGATCATGTTGCCATGTTTTAGCACTGGAGTGTGACTCTGAATGGGGTTCTGCAAGTTCGTCACGTACTATCCGACTTTCCAAAAATAGTGTATGGCCTTGAACTGCAGGTCGCGGAACTCTATGAACTTCATAAACCTGTTTTTTTCTAGCTGCCTGAATGACTTTTCACCGGATTTACATCCACCTTATGGGCACGTAGCTTGCTGCCAATGCTCACCTATTGCGGGCGGGACGTAATTCGCACTTTCTTCAAATTTTGGAAAAAAAACAATTGGTAAACACTCTTAAAGAGGTCTTCGAAATTGTGTGCAATTGTTTTCTTGAAAAGCTTGTGTGGGAACTTGTACTTACGAGGAGATTTTGCCGGCTCTTTGAACAGATTTCACTTCTTTTAGATTGTTTGTTGAAAAAATCAGTCTGTTCTCGCGGCTACAATCCACATGCTGTCCGAGGTACACTTGAACCAATATTTGTGTAGAAAGATTCTCATCCCAGTAAAGTTTTTAATGTTTACCTTTTCACATATTGGAAAAAAACAAAGGACTTCATAAATTTTGCCAGGCTGGTTTACTTTGCCGAATTTGTGAAATGTGTCTGCAAGAAATAGCAGCATACCGCTGTCATCTCCAGAAGAGTCCCTTACAGGACAACAAAGTTGAGCCTTTTTCTACCCTATTTCCACGCCTGACGAGTTAATGTTGTATCATAAATGCCTACTCATACATGTCAGTAGCCTGCTTTGTTTTCATTTCTGTCCTTCAGCAAGCGGTCACTCCGTTGATTGCTTACTTAAACCAACGACTGGAGCGGCGTAAACGTCATGCCGCTGAGGACGCGAAGTCTGGTGGCGGCCAAAAGGGTGGTGGTGGTCCCTTGAAGTCGAATGTTGGCTTTCGTTCTTCCGCTTCGGGAAAATCCAATCGTGTTCAAGTGGCTTCGCGTCGTGTGACAGAATTTGGACGGAGACGCACCAACTCCCGCTCTTCACCCCAGGTGACCTCTACGGTCGTTTCCGGCACCAGAGATGTTTCCGTCAAGGGCGAACCTCAGCGCAAACCATCTGAGACCTCCAGCATAGGTGTGATCTGCCTTTCCAGTCGACTTACTCTTCAGACAGAGGTTTAGACTCTTGTTTTGCTTGTTGCAGTTGTCAGTCACACAAAGAATTGACGTGGTAGCGCCATGCTGGTACCACCTTAAGGTTTTTACCTTTCCCAAAAAAGCATAGGCCTGTTATTCTATTCAGTGTGCACATGTTATAATGAAAATTTTCAAAATTTAGGGTATTTACTCCATCCTTACCGTAAATAGACCATCTTCACTGCCGGCACTGGTTTGGCCAAGAGACTTCGCACCCACGCCATTTTCTAGAAGTCTGAAGGTCTAGTTAGCCTCTGAGATAATCTGCTATGGGCAACTTATGATGCCTTATCCACCCTTTTAGGTGGAAAACGCAATACAGAAGTCGGAGGGAAACCTGGCGAAAAGATGGGCAGCAATCGACCGGCTCGCAAAGCTCGACGCCGCGTTAGTGGGCCCGAAGTGCCAATCGCGACATCCTCGGCAGCTGAATCCACCGCTGCTGGCAGTGTGGAGGAAGCTTCGCGGAGTGGTGGACAGCATCAGGAGACGGAGGAGTCAGAAGACAGGCATCAGCAGCGACAACGACGAGAGAAAGCAAAGCTGCGACCCAAGCCGGGCAGCAAGTCAGACTTAGCCGGGGACCAACAGGCAGCGGACTCTGTGCCAGCTGGTGGACGGCAGTGGGGGGCGAATCAGCGAGCACCGAACTACTACGGTGATAGTAGATTTTCCATCGATGCCGGCGATACCGGTGGTGCCGATGAGGGTGGAGGTTACCCGGAATACAGTCGTGGACGTGGCCGCTTCACCACATCTCGGGGACGCCGGGGTGGCAGTGGACGACCTCAGCATCCTTCTGACTTCTCATCTAGGTATGTCTTTCAAGAGTCCCTCTTGATCATTTTTGGGTTTAAATCGCACCGGAAATTGTGTGTTGTTTTCTTTGTATTTAACAAAAATCTTGCTTGCTTCGGAAGAACACACCTTCATCTTTCAGTGATAGGCAGGACTAAGTTCTTACTTACTCCACAGAAATCACTTGATTGTGCAAATTCCTGTGGTGTCTAAAAGTGTATTTCACTAGAGAAGGAACATTTCGGCTTGTAAAAACGGCGCCTAAGTTTACTTTCTTGCACCACAGTTCACTCATCATCCTCCTGCCAAATATGCAGTACCTTTTTGACAAGCAGACCTTTATTTTACGATTTATTATTTTGCCTAGGAACGTTCTGCAGCCGTACAAAATTTATGAACTTGTGGAGATGAGTAGCCCTTTTAGAGATCTGCTGAACTGCCTCTCTGTTTATCAGATCTCTCCTTCAGCTTGTGCTAAACGTACTTAAGAACATTGGATCATAATCATGTTTTTCTCAAGGACCCGGATTCTTCCATGGTGACGGTGACACGGTCATTGTGTGCATTCCTCACTATAGTAAGTCTGCCACGTTTGGACCTATCACAACGCGCTAAGCGTCGTTGCATTGAAGGTTTTCAATGGAGAAAATAAGTCGGTCCTCACGATGAGTATCGTGGAGTGACTGAAAGACTGAGAACCAGACTGCATTGGCCCCTTAATGCGACCTTGATGGCATCCTCACCCATGTGACCTCCGAGTCGCCCCGACAAATATATTGGAGGCCAGACCGTGCGTGGCACGCGTACACGCTTTGCTTAACCTAGCCAATCCGTACGTCCGCATTTACCTCTGATAGTCTCGATACTGCCGTGGATGGAGGAGGTGGGATTGTGACAGATGCTGTGCAAGTCACGACTGTTTTACCCACTCGGTTGGTGGTGGTGCAGCGCTCACAAATCGCGTTACAGAGCCCACTCATTCCATTGTGCTTTGGCCTCACTCTCGAGCCCCGCCAGCAGCCGAACAGTGGTTTATATATTATAGGCAGAATAGCATTCCCAGCAAACACAAGGAGGACTGGGAGTGGTCATTTCTGGCTTACTGGCCGTCAGCAGTCAGCAGTGCCCAACCTTATCTGTTGCAACCCGCAATGCTCAATGGCTAGGCTATTAGACTTCTAACCAATCGATCGCGGATTCGATCCTCGGGTGGGACACTATTTAGGGTTGGATATGACTGGCTGCTAATGGTCAAAAATGACCACCCCAGTCCTCCGTTTGTTTTTAGGTTTTGATATTCCTCTCTGCGGGGCTAGCCATGGTCGTATTCGCTTACGACGGTCTAACTACTAGGTTCTTTCATACTGGTGAGCTTTAGGAGCCAGCGTTGGGAGTAAAATCCTGCTGGGCCTTTTTCAGGAGCCTTCCCTTCTGTCAAATACAACATTTCACATAGTCAAGCAAATCAATAGTTAAAATTTGTCACTCAGACTACCATAGTGGCAGTGTACGTATCCCTTAGAAATTCCACCCTTTCGAAACTCATTTCTAAAACTATTAAATGAAATCGTATTAGAAGCGTTTTCTCCCCTAGACACTGAAACCCTCTGTTACTACTGTGGTTGTTCTTTCTTTTACGTTGTTCCCGCGTGGCGGTGTCTTCACGAATCACAGAAGTAGGGACTTGACCTCCTAATCGATTTGACAAACGGTTGGATACAGTTGCGAAAGCTCGACCAGTGCGATGAAGTCACATGCTTTCGTTTACACATCAATTAGCACACCTCAAGTCGCCGTTCATCTATGGTCCACGGGAGCTGAACGTCGGAGGTGGGTTTTTTGATCTCAACCTTACATCCATTCGATCTTCAAAACTTTAGGAGCCGCCTTCGGATGCCGTGAAAACTGCGAAGACCAAACTAGGGGCTACCAATTGCTCTATCTTGACCCTTATAATTACGCGTTGGCCAAGGAATGAACTCATGCTCGCGTCTTAATCGTATATGAAGGCTGTTAGACTCACACGACTAAGGGTACCCAACCTCATATTTAAAACCTAAAACCAAGTTCTATGATGGTAGTTTGCTGTCTTTTTAGGTCAAGATCACAAAGCAGTGGGAAAATTAGTCACTCTCATGTTTTGGACTATCCAGTTATCCATGTTGGCTGGTCACCGTCGCAGGCGACAAGGGCGTGGTGGCAACATCCGCCTGTGAAGACATTTTGTACACTAGCGGCCTCATTGTCACCCCCCCTCTCTCTCCCACCAACTGTGTTTCGATGGTTTGACAAGGTTAGGACGTCTGAAGATGGGTACTGGCTGTTGGAGTCGATTCAACCTCTACACTTGCCACGCACACAATACAGATCCCGTCAACCTCTGATCTCACCACGTTGCAAAGTATGGCCCTAAATCTGGTGACGGAGCAAGTTATACCACCTGCCTTCTAAACCACGGCTTTTATCTCCTGGATTTGCCTATAATGGGGAGGGTTATGTCCGTGTCGGCCTCACTTATGGGCCAGTGATGAGCCAAAATTAAACCTACTGGAGATTATGAGGTGGGATACAAGGGCTAACGCGCGTCACACACACACGGCAGTTCGACCGTCGATTTCGACGATGTCCACCGTATGCTCCATGGAAGGGTGGAGCAGGGACGGTGACTTGTGCGTGAATTAGTTTTAAGTGATAGTAGCCTTGCGCTGCAGCTACCGCACTCTCTCCTCCTCCCCCACCTGAGCCCGGTGTCAAGACAGAGTCAAGAAGACCGGAGATGGGAGAGGGCGCAGGTGGCTGGCGCGGCCGGAGCCGCCCTGGGCGTGCCACCACACCTGGCTCGGATCCCACGGAGTGGGAGTGCCATAAAGGCCACATTAAGAAGGAGCCATTGCAACCTGACTCTCAGTTCGCCAGTCAGCCACTCCACACAAAACACACATTGGGCTGACCACGTGGTCCGAGTTGTCCCGTCAGTTGGCAACCTTCCAAGCCACGGCCTTTAGCGCACCGTGCTAGTTTCAAGCGCGTCAGATTGTTTATAGTGAGGAACATGCGCTGAGCTGGCGACCTCACTCTCTCCCCAACCCCCACCATCAGACACTGTCCAAGCCGGTCAGTTGCCTGATGTGGGAGTGGGCGCAGCTGCTGGGGATCTCGTCTACGTGTACTACGTACACGACCTGGCCCCCCAAACACAAGCACCAGGATTTCACACAACAGGGGGTTGAACGGCTTACATCTCACATGTGTGAGATAGCCAGAGGTCACGTTAAGAAGGAGCCATCGCAGCCTGACTCTCAGACCACCAGTCAGCCACTCCACACAACACACATTGGACTAACTGCGAGGTCTGAGTGTAATTGTCAGTTGGCAACCTTCCAACCGCGGCACTCAACGTTACCGCACTCTCTTCTCCTCCCCCACCTGAGCCCGGTCTCATGACACAGTCAAGAATACCGGAGATGGGAGAGGGCACAGGTGGCTGGCGCGGCCGGAGCCGCCCCTGGGCGTGCCACCATACCTGGCTCACACATACACACAGACGTTGCCCATGTATACTTTTTTTACCTGAGCCGTAAGAGTCCAGGTAATTACTAGGATAAATTCATGTAACATCTAAGGGTTCTGGTTGAATTTACTATACTCTGCCCAACTCCCGGGCCAGGCTTATTGTAATAAAATTTAACAAGTGTTCTAGGTTTGGAAAAAAACGTTTCTGGGGTAATGCTTACGCAATAAACGCTAAGGGGTGGGTGTGCCTTCCGAGGCTGATGCCTGTCTCACAACAATAATTCCTGGTTATTCTAATCCCCAAACTTTATTTGATTTAGGCAGAATGCTACGGATTCTGAGTAAATTCAGTGTTTTAGGTTATGAATAGAGGGACGAGAACTGTTGTTTGAACCGGTTGTTGTGCCTTCCTTCTAACCGACGTCTCCATTTTATCGAGTCCCCGCTCAAACCGTAGCTTCTTTCTAAGTGCATTTGCTTCTTCCGACACCAGTACTGGAGAAGTTGTTTGTTAAGTCCATTTGCCCAGTTGCCCTTTCAAGCATTCAGTCTTTTTTTGATTTTCTCTCAGACACGAGAAGGCACCGTTAGATGGCGACGACCAAGAAACCCCAGCTAGAGATTCTCAGCCCCCTCCCAGAGGTGGGGGACCCCCCGGCCGCGGCTATCGCGGTGGGCCACGATCCTTCACCGCGAGCCCACGAGGTCGTGGTGGTTGTGGTGGTGGCCATCATCGACCATGAAGCCCCCCCCTATCCCTCCTGACCGTCTTAGCTCATTATCATCTTGCAAGCTACCCTTCTATTCATGCGAAAGATTTTCGAAGTGTGCGCTGTTCATTGTTAATAAATTCTTCCACTTCTCTTCATGCTTCACTGTACGGTTTCTTTTTTAACGCTGAATTCGCTTCAGCGAACAGAGTTCCATTTAACAAATGCTCCCGGGCTGTTTATAGAACAATATCAAAAATCAAGAAGACTACTCGCTCTTATGCTTAACCCTGCGAATTTTTACGAAATCTAACAGCAGAAGCATTACCATGGAGCCATACCCCAGGGCGTCACTGGATGCGAGATGGTACTTGTGTACAGAATCCATTGGTTGAGAACAGCGACTCCCTATTTATTTATGTGCCCTGGGTTCTCAAAATGAAGACTGACTTGGCGTAAACCGTTGGGTCTAGTTTGGGCATTTTACCGTGATGTCTACACACCCTCAGACGTATGCAGTCATTCAATGCTGACTGAAATTCGGAACTGCGTTTTAGGTTAGAGAGGATTACGATCTGCAGCGGCAGTTCAGGTTCAAAATTATACTGGAATTTAAAGCCTTGTTAAAATCGAACGATATTCTTGTCTTTTTGCATGCGACCGGAATGAAGTGTATTCAAAAGCCGGCATCCTGACGTGCCAAATCTTGAAATATTCATCCATAATACATTCTATCCTTCATTATATTCATGTTGCCTGCAGTGCTTACAACATTTTATAAGAACTGTGTTGCCTCTTATTCAAACCGTAGAGAAATTTGTGATTTTTCCTTTCACCTTATTTACAGCATGTAGTTTGGAAACCTTCCATTCAAATGTAACGGCTGTTAGGTTTCAAAATTATTCAGCGATTTAGAACCTTTTTACAAACCTTAAGATACCCCTTTTTAAAGTATAAAATTTGAAACGGACATAATTTGCTATCAAATGAGTAAAAGAAGGAAAATTTATCTGTATTTTTTAAAAAAATATACTTGAGTTATTGAGAGCATTGAAAATCAATGAGGAAATTTCGTACTTCACAAGTAGCCATTTTGGCAAAGTATCCATTTTGCGGGTGATAATAAAGAAGTTCTTTCAAAAGCCGACATCCTACCATGATTAAAATCTCTTCGGATTAGGCTGCCCAATACTCAATATGCCAACCCTACCTAAGTAATTTGCTTGAATCAAAAACACCTTTCATGAGATAGGGTGTCTATTGTAGGTGAGGAAGGATACAGAGGTGTGATTTCTTCACAAGTCTGTGCACCATAATCTAATTCACACACAGATGCTAGCTCAACCGTCGTGTTCAAAGATGTCCAACGTATGCCCTGCAGGAACGGTGACCTGCGCTGGATTATAGTGAGAATAGACTTGCGTTGTATCTACCTCACTCTCTGGTCCACTCTCCCCCCCACCTGGACCCGGTGTCAAGGTAGAGTCAAGAAGACCGGAGATGGGCGGGGGCGCGGGCCTACGCACTTTGGTCCAACACCAAACAAGAACACAACATTGCAGCCTGACTCTCAGTCCACCAGTTAGCCACTCCGCTCTAAACACGCACTGGGGGGACCATGCGTTCTGAGTTATCCCGTCAGTTGGCAACCTTCCAAGCCACGGCTTTTAGTGCACCATAATAGTTTCAAGCGCGTCAGATTGTTTATAGTGAGGAAAAATGTGCTGAGCCGTTGACCTCGCTCTCTCCCCCACCTCCACATTTAAACCACCATCCGAGCCAGTCAGTTGTCTGATGTGGGAGTGGGTGCATTGGCTGACGGGCCGGCGTAACCGTATTCATGCGCCACAGCACGACCTGACCCCCATAACGCACCCACCAGAATTCGCTAAGCCAACGGATATAGAGAAGCCATCGCCGTCTGACTCCCAGTCCACTGGTTGGCCACTCAACGCACAACACACACTGGGCCGACGGCGTTGTCTGGTTTAAGTGTCAGTTTGGCAGCCTTCCAAGCCACGATTGCTAGGAAACCGTGATATTCTCGAGTACATTATTATGGTGTCGGTTTTGTGTATGTATTGGTGGCGGTAGTGTGTGCTGATGTAGTTTAGCCTATGGGGCTTTACCGCAGTTTACCGTGGAGGCGTATGTGACCTAATAGGCCCACGCGGTGTGTGAAGCTGCGGGAACAGTGAGGGCGGTGGAGGTGGAAGCGGTAAATGTATGTCCGAGCCCCAGACACTGGTTCACCAATATCCGTGCGATTGATTTGCAGGTGACCGACCAGGCCGATGCTCGAGGTGAAGGTGCGGTCGCAATTTGAACAGCTTTGGACTGAGCCCCATCGCTGCTCGTGTTGGTGACGGGGGTGATGGTGGTTGTTATGGTGGAGGTATCGGGTGATGAGTATTTATATGTGGTCGCTATGGTGGCGATAGTGGTGGAATGGGTGCCAGGGATAAACATGGGGGAGTCCGAAGGAAGGTTGGCAGTAGTTAAATTTGTCAGATTGTTGTTACATTGCGTCCGAAGATGTCCGACCAGGCCTATTCGCGCGCGGAAGGTGCCTTGACAGTGCGAGCACTTTGGGAGGGCTTGGGCATTGGCGGTGTTGGTCCTGGGTTCTGGTGACATTCGTGCCACCCTTTTGGCCTTGGCAGTAGCAATCCGGTTGGCTTCGTAGATTGTTGCCCTGTCTTCACTGTTTCCCTCCAGGCCAGTCGGTTCCCGCGAGGCCCTCCCAGTTTGTCGGGTTGATCTGCAGTTGCCTCAGGGAAGTCTTCAGTGTCCTTGTAGCGTCGTACTTGACCCACTTATCGACGAGAACCAGTGGCGACATCTCCATAGAAGAGTCATTTGGGTTGTCGTTCGTCGTCCATCCTCACAAGGTGGCCGCTCCAGCGCAGTTGCAGTTGTTTCAGCTGAGTGTAGATGCTGATAAGGCCTGTTCGTTCCAACACTTCCGTGTTCGGGATACTGTCTTGCCAACTCAGCTTTAGTATTCTGCGGAGGCAGCTGAGGTGGAAGTGGTTGAGCTTCCACACCTGCTTTTGGTAGATTGTCCACGGCTCCGCTCCATACAGCAGCGTCGGCAAGATGACAGCTTTGTATATCTTGAGTTTGGTGCTGAGGTGGAGACCGTGTCGATTCCAGACCATGTTCTGCATGCGCCCAAAAGCTTGGCTGGCTTTGGCGATCCGATGGGCAATCTCATCGTCGACTTTGGTGCTGCGAGAGAGATTGCTGTCCAAGTACGTGAAGGTTTCCACGAATTTCAGTTGAACGCCATTGACATTGATGTGAGCTGCGGAGTAGGTGTTATTGGGCGGCAGTTGATGCATGACCACCGTTTTCCCCATGTTGATGCGCAGTCTGAAGTTTTCGCAAGCGGCAGCGAAGAGGTCCATGCTCCTTTGCATGTCCTCTTCGGTCGTTGAATTTAGTGCACAGTTGTCAGCGAAGGGAAGTTCGTTGATGATGGCTATGGATACACGTGAGTGCGATTGAGAAGTTGGCCATCCATCCGGTAGGCAATGCGGGTCCCGGGGCGTTCGTCACTGGAGGCGTCCATTAGCATGGCAGAGAACATGAGACTGGAGAGGGTAGGCAAGAGGACGCAGCCCTGCTTCCCTCCGTTAGTCCCTGCGAAGGCTTCTGAGATTGCTCCGTTGTCCATAAAGCGCGCTAACATGCAATCGTAGAGCTGACACACTACGTGAGTGAATAGTTTGGGACAGCCGAATTTCTGCATGATTTTCCACAGCCGATTGCGATTCACCGTGTCAAAGGCTTTCGTCAGATCCACGAAGGTTGTGTAGAGGTGATTCTGCATCTCCTGACGCTTCACCTGCATCTGGCGCGCGGTTTAGACCATTTCGGTTGTTCCGCGATGGCGGCGGAAGCCACATTGGCTTTCCGGAAGCAGTCCCTGCTCTAGGTGACCGTTCAGACAATTGCGCAGAATGCGGACGAAGATATTCTCGGTGATTTTGAGCAGCGAGATTCCCCGGTGGTTGTCGCAGAGTTGGTGGTTTCCTTTCTTCTTGAAGAGATGGACGATCATGGCGTCTTTGAAATCCTTATGGATCTGCTCTTGGCGCCACTTCGCCTGGAAGGGCGCTGTGAGCTGGTTCATCATTTGGGGCCACCATGCTTGCAAATCTCAACAGGGATCGCATCTGATCCAGGTGCTTTCCCACTGGAGAGCTGTTTCACGGCCTTGATGGGTTCTTGGAGAGAGACGGGAATCGGGTTTGGCGTTGGTTTCCACTTCAGATTTTTAGGTCGATGGTGCCGCTGGAAATGGTAGAGGGCTGGTTAAGAATGCTTCAGAAGTGTTCCGTCCAGTGATTCAAGAGTTGCGTCTTCTCAGTGAGTGGGTTAATTCCATCAGCACTGAGAAGAGGGGCGGCTATTTTGACACGAAGTCCGTAGACAGCCTTGATGGTGGCGAAGAAGTTCTTT
Organism: Schistocephalus solidus; assembly: GCA_017591395.1. Classification (NCBI taxonomy): domain Eukaryota; kingdom Metazoa; phylum Platyhelminthes; class Cestoda; order Diphyllobothriidea; family Diphyllobothriidae; genus Schistocephalus; species Schistocephalus solidus. The sequence continues at coordinate 97,758 of WEDG01002028.1, read as the reverse complement.
CATTCGTTGCGGTCTGCTTACCCTTGGAGCTCCTCAGCCTTGCGGGCCATCCAGCCGTCCTGCATCTCCCACAGCCGTTGCTGTACAAGGTGGCGATTTCGGTAGGAGGCTGTCTTGTTTGTAGCGGTAGGGCGATCGATGTAGGCTTTGTACAACCGGTTTTTCTCGGCGAGCATAATGCTAATGGCTGCGTCGTTGTCATCGAACCAGTCCTGGTGTTGACGATGAGTGCGCCCGAGGACATCCTGAGCGGTGGATTGGACCGTGTACCTCAGTTGGCACCAACGGTTCTCCACAGAGGTGTCCTCTTCGGTGAGTGGAAGGTTGGCTAGCCTGTTCGCCAGTTCGTTGCTGAAATGGAGCTGGTGAGCAGGCACATTCAACAAAACAGTATTTAACTTGTCTGGTGGTTTCCTATGTAGTTGCAGAAAAAGCCTCATCTTAGATATGACGAGTTGATGATCTGTCCACCCGTTGGCACCGTAGATCGCCTTTGTCACCAACACGTCCTGTTGGTCACGCCTCCGGATGAGATGATAATCCAGTAGGTGTGAGTGTCCCGACCGGCGGTGCATCCAGGTCGCCTTCTGCCGCATTGGGAGGCAGAAGTAGGTGTTGGTCAGGGTCAGGTGGTGCTTTGCGCAGGTTAGTAGGAGAAGAAGACACTTGTCATTTAAGCTGGCCCGACCATGGGGTCCCACACTCCTCTCAACATGGCATGGTCTGTTCCGATGCTGGCCTTAAAGTCACCAAGGTCAATTAACTTATCCGCCTTCGGCACAGTCGCCAGCAGGGCTTGCAGGTCCTCGTAGAATTTCTCCTTTGCCTTGTCGAAGCTCGTCCTTGGTGGGGGCATAGGCGATGATGATGGTGACAAACTTATCTCCTCGGAGAGGTAGGCAGAGGCTGCTCAGGCGATCATTGATGCCCTGCTGCAGACAGGGCAGTCGTCCCACAATGCCGTTTCGTATGGCAAATGTGCCACCAACGTCGCGTCACTCTGCCTTCCGGCGGCCACTCCAGAATAATGTGTAGCCGACACCCACCTCCTCCAGCTGACCCTGTTCAGAGAATCGGGTCTCCCTGAGAGCAGCAATGTCCACCTTGTATCAGACCAGGTCCCGAGCGATAGAACCAACCTACATTCCGGTCGGTTTGCTCCTGGGATTGTCTAAAAGGGATCGAACATACCAGGCTGCTAGGTAGAGCAAATTCACTCGAACAGTCCGGTACCGTAAGTGCGGTGTCAGGTTCAGGATAGGAGTTCTTGGTATCGTTTACAGTTTTTCGACCGCATGTAATTGCAGTCTGTGAGCCACGGCCCGCTGCTGCTGTCGTGAGATCCAGCATTCGTTTAGGGGCACCTTTCTAGCCCCCTCCCCGCGATGGTGTAAGCATTGCTGTCTCTAAATAGGGCCACTGCAGTCATCCCAGGCGGCTACAAACTCATTTTGGGTCATTATTTGGGGTTAGTGCGAGAATGAATATTGATTCATAGGCCCCTTCGTGATTTCTGTCACCCTCACCGGCTAGGACTTTTTCGACGCATACATAAGTCCTCCATGGAGCACACGGTGGAAGATGTCACTAAAGATCGGCTAGCTTTCGTTTCTATCGTCAGCAGAGTTAACGTACTGACCAGTGGCCGAGTCGCTTCAACTTACTGGTCAGACCTGCCCTGTCTCATCTATGTTGAAACGATGCATTAGTCCTGTCGACCGTGATTCCCATCCTCGTTCGTGGATATACACGGCCGCACGTGTGCAGGTTGTGCGCATGTGGGCTTTGGTGTGTGCGTGTGTGCACTCAGCTCATAAGCATGCGTTTATAAACCTGGGACATTTTATTGCGCCTTGGAATACAAATAGATTGCAGGCTGCTTAATGAGTTCATTGATTCCTTTCATTCTCAAGTAGTAAAGAAGATGACCTAAATCTCGAATCCCAAACCGGTTGTGCTTTCTGTATATGGGCCAAAAAATTCATCTTCTCTTGGATGGAAATCACTGTTAGAGTACAGTCAGGCAATTTACGATTTAATTACTAGCCTAGATTACATCTGTACCTCAGTGCGTGCTTTTCTACTGGAAGACATCAATCTAAATTGGAAAGATAAAGCGGCCAATTTGGGCATATGGTAAGATGCATTTTTGTGGGCTTCTTTCTACTAACACGTAAGTTACAAGTGGAATGGGTAGAGCCTTAGCATATTGCGCAATATTTTAGAATTCCTATGGTTTTGGTAGACAGAAAAGGCAGAATCTATGTTTTTCAGGCATTCGATTGAAAACTGAAAACTGTAAAGCATCCACTGATAGAGGACTCAGAGGACCCTTCCCGTGACCCAAACCGCACAGAGAAAAGCCCTTTTAATACACAGAAAATAGCATGTTGACGATTGTACCTGCTGATTATATTCCAACCTTCTAATCACTGACCAGGTGTCGTCATGTGACCTTGGTACAAATTTTTATTCCTGTCAAGTCCCTATTCGCTAACTCAGAGTAAAGAAATTCTCTTTTTTCATCAATCGCACATTGAACAAGGTAAAAACGGAAAAAAATTTCATTTAACTCTCCCCCAAACCTTTTAGAACACATAACCAAGCCCTAGTCAATTGAATAACTGGCCTAAAGTACATAAAACTAATTCCGGAAGAATAGTACAGTTAAACCCACAAAAAGGCAAATTTTGAACGTTGTTACGTTCATGTTGTTTTACTTACTCAGTTATTTGCATAGATCGGCTTTATGTACTTTTATGGACTTCTGAAAATTTGGTCTTCTCAGTTTACACGATTTTTCATGTTTTCTGCAGTTCTGTTTTTTTCCAAAATTTTTTATTTCTAACCAACATAAAAGTACGATTGATTTTGGGTGACAAATTTTCGCCTGTCTCCGAATGACTAGAGCTTTCGCATTAATTTACGCACGTTTCTACCAGTTTCGACACCTATCTCGGCCAGAATCGACCGTCAGATAGCCTTGTGTAATACTGCATCCCGCCACACCAGGGTAGTGGGAATAAGATAGTGAGGTTTGTCGAGTTTCAAAATCCTACGGTGTAAGTACGTGAAAAGCCATCAATCTCTCTTCAAGGACCGAAAATAGAATAAAGTTATGTCTATGTTTACCTGGGTTCCTGCGCAAAGAAAGTACATATGTCAAAGAAATATGAGCATGGCTCTAAAATTGACACGAGTCGAAGATCAAGTTCCTTTTTTCATCAGAATTCAAACATTTCTGATGGCCCATAGCTAATCGCAGCTTTGTCTGGCAAACCCAAATTTTGACGCCTTGGAAAATATCAGCTCCAACCAATTGCCGATACAAGCAAAAACGCGAGTCTTGGGAATCTGATGGGAAGAAGGCGGGGTGATCGCTCGAACGAGAGTTTTATTCATTTGAAATGCGTAGCCACTGTACAAACATTACCCTTATTTGATGCAGTCTCTAGTGGTGGATTCCAGTCTGAATCCAAAATGTCGCGATGGTAACGCGTTACCAAAATCCCTTTCATCCAAGCCCCCGGTAAACACGGAACTGGCAAAACGGGCAGGGCTTCAACGTGACAGCTGGTCTTCCTTGGTACACCTGACCTAGCTACAATCATCAGTAAGCCTTCTCTCAGTCACATGCCTGCCGGAGCTAAAGCTTCCGATATAACAAACCGGCCTGGCTCTGTAAGTTATCAACAGTCTGCAAATTTTCTAGCGTCCCCGTTCATCGCAGAATTAACTGCAACAGCTATTTCTGCTCATGGTGCGTTACATTTGCCATTTAGTCTTGAATTAGGAAATACTTTTTCGATAACAGCTCTCAAGGACAGTTCGAGACAGTTGAAGTGTGCCCTGGTTAATCAGCTTCAGGAGTCACGCCACGTGTCGTGAATCAATACAACGAGGTATCCTCTTTTCGGTACCTTGGCGTTACTCTGACATCCCATCTTTCATTCTCCCAACATATCGATACTCTTTTTACAAAAATTTGTAAACTTCTATATTATATCCGCCGTTTATGTTCCTATCACACACCTCAAGCCCTTACATGGTGATTTATAGTGGCATGTGTTCTTTCCCCCGCCCTTTATTGTTCTCCCGTGCTTTTTTCAGCTTTGCTTAAAAATATGATTTTTTTAATTTTAAACCGTACTCTCCAAATGCTCTCTTCTGCTGCTGGTGTTTCTTATACTGTTTTAGTGGATTTGATAACAATACGGCACTTTTCGACAGTTAAACAGTTTGCTGGGCGAATCCTTGATGATGTAACCCATCCCCTCCACTCTGATCTGATTGCTGTTAGAGTCTTCCCGTCCGATGCGCCGAGGCTTTTTGCCATATGACGACACGACAGTTCGACCGTCGATTTCGACGAGGGTCCACCTTATACTCCAAACCAGGTGATGCAGGGACGGTGAATTGCGCGTGAATTAGTTTTAAGTGATAGTAGCCATGCGCTGCAGCTACCGCACTCTCTCCTCCTCCCCACCTGAGCCCGGTGTCAGAGACAGAGTCAAAGAAGATCGAAGATGGGAGAGGGCGCAGGTGGCTGGCGCGGCCGGAGCCGCCCTGGGTGTACCACCACACCTGACTCGGATCCCACGGGTGGAAGTGCCGTAAAGGCCACATTAAGAAGGAGTCATTGTAACCCGACTCTCAGTCCGCTAGTCAGCCACTACAGAAAAACACACGCATTGGGCTGACGAGGCGGTCCGAGTTATCCGGTCAGTTGGCAACCTTCCGAGCCACGGCTTTTAGCGCACAGTGATAGTTTCAAGCGCGTCAGATTGTTTCTAGGGAGGAAAATGCGCTGAGCTGCTGACCTCACTCTCTCCCCATTCTCACATCAAACCACTGTCCAAGCCGGTCAGTTGCCTGATGTGGGAGTGGGCGGATTAACGGATGGATCAGCATACCCGTCTTTGCGCGCCACAGCACGACCTGGCCCCATAACGCACACCAGGGTTTTACTTACTCAGGGGTATATGGAGAGCCATCGCCGTCTGACTCTCAGTCCACTGGTCAGCCACTCGACAAACATAACACACACACTGGGCCGACGGCGTGGTCTGGTGTAAGCGTCAGATTGGCAGCCTTCAAAGCCTCGGTTTCTAGAAACCGTGATTTTATCAGGTACATTATGATGATTGTGAGGGTGTTGTCCATGTATTAGTGTAGATGGTGTGCGGGGTGTAGGGGGTACTAGTTAGGGGCAGCACTACACAGGTAGCATTTGGTCGCTCCATTTGTCTCGTACAGGTGGTGAATGCTCCTGTGGCCGTCTCTAACTGGTACCCAGCTCACCTGTGGCTCCTCGAAGCTGGTTCTTCCCAGCGGCCACACCCCGGGCAACCGCCACGACCGGCGGGCTAAACCAGGTGAGGGTCTCCGGTGTTGTGTGTGTCTTCACACCCGGTACGTCTGCTCCTTTCTCCCTGTTCTTGTCCTCTCCCGTCCTTCCTGCCCTTCCTCCTCTCCTCTTCCCACCCCACTCCCCTCTCCCCTCCTCTATCCTCCTCTCCTTACTCTTGCTTCTACCCATCTTCTTCTCCCTCTATCCTCACTCTTCCCTCCTTCCCCACGGTCGAAAAGTCCCTACGGCGAGGGCGACATGCAATCACGTAGGCGGCCCAGGCGAATCGGTCGTTCTCTCACTAACCCAAATCGTGACCCATAGTGGAGTTCGGTAGCCGCCTGGGTGACTAAGCAGCCCTATTTAGGGATAGCACTGCTTACCCCCTCGCGGGGGAGGGGGCTAGAAAAAGTGCCCTAAACAAATGCTGGGTCTCACGACAGCTGCAGCAGACCGTGGCTAGCAGACTGCAATTAAATGCGGTCAAAAAACTCTAAACAATATCAACAACAACTGCTCTCCCAATCCCTCATCCGTACCCTTCGGGGTACCCTCCGAGCTGCTCGGGTGAGTCCGCTCACACTAGCAGCCTGGAATGTTCGTTCCCTTTTAGACAATCGGAGGAGCAACCGGCCGGAACGGAGGACGGCGCTAGTCGCTCGGGAACTGGCGCGCTACAAGGTTGACATTGCTGCTCTCAGCGAGACCCGATTCTCTGAACAGGGTCAGCTGGAGGAGGTGGGTGCCGGCTACACCTTCTTCTGGAGCGGCCGACCAAAGGCAGAGCGACGCGACGCTGGTGTCGCCTTTGCCATTCGGAACGGCATCGTGGGACGTCTGCCCTGTCTGCCGCAGGGTATCAATGATCGTCTTATGAGCCTCCGCCTGCCTCTTTGGGGAGACAAATTCGCGACCATCATCAGTGCCTACGCTCCCCAATGACGAGCTCTGATGCGGCGAAGGACAAATTCTACGACGATCTACACTCCCTCTTGGCGACTGTGCCGAAGGCGGATAAGTTAATTGTCGCCCGGTGACTTTAACGCCCGCGTCGGCACAGACCGTGCCTCGTGGAGAGGAGTGCTGGGTCCCTATGGTCTCGCTGGCTTCAATGACAACGGTCTTCTTCTCCTACGAACCTGCGCTGAACACCGCCTTATTCTGACCAACACCTTCTTCCGCCTCCCAAAGCGGCAAAAAGCGACCTGGGTACATCCTCGATCGAGACACTGGCACCTCTTGGACTATGTTCTCGTCCGGAGGCAAGATAAACAGGACGTGTTGGTGACAAAGGCGATCCCGATGCCGATGGATGGACGGATCACCGCCTCGTCATTTCCAAGATGAGGCTCCGTCTGCAACCCGCAGGAGACCCCAAGGTAAGCGACCACAAAGGTAAGCTGAATACTGTTTTGTTAAATGTGCCTGCTCACCATCTACATTTCAGCAACGAACTGGCCAACCGTCTAGCCAACCTTCCAGTCGCCGACGCGGACATCTCCGTGGAGAACCGCTGGTGTCAGCTGAGAGACACCATCAATCCACTGCCCTGGATGTCCTCGGCGCGCACGTCGTCAGCATCAAGACTGGTTCGATGACAACGACGCAGCTATCAACGCTCTGCTCGTCGAAAAGAACCAGTTACATAAAGCCTACATCGCTCGCCCTACCGCTGCAAACAAGACAGCCTTCTACCAAAGTCGCCGCCTTGTACAGCAACGGCTGCGGGAGGAGATGCAGGATGCCTGGATGACGCGCAAAGCCGAGGAAATCCAAGGGTACGCGGACCAGAAACAGATGGAAGAACTTCTTCGCCGCCACCAAGGCTGTCTACGGACCTCCAGTCAAAGGCCGCCCCTCTTCTCAGTGCCGACGGCAGGGACGCTGCTCACCGAGAAGACGCAAAATCCTGACGCGATGGGCAGAGCACTTTCAAAGCGTTCTCAATCAGCCCTCCACCATCTCCAACGCCGCCATAGATCGCCTGCCTGAAGTGGAAATCAACGCCAACCTTGATCTCCCGCCCTCTCTCCAAGAAACCATCAGAGCAGTGCAGCAACTCTCCAGCGGGAAAGCACCTGGCTCGGACAAGATCCCTGCTGAGATTTACAAGCATGGTGGACCCCAGCTGATGAATCGACTCACAGTGCTCTTCCAGGGAGATGTGGCACAAAGGACAAGTCCCTCAGGATTTCAAAGACGCCACCATTGTCCACCTATGCAAAGAAGAGCCGCCAACTTTGCGACAACCACCGAGGAATTTCGCTACTGAACATCGCTGGAAAGATCTTCGCCCGCATTCTCCTCAACCGCCTGAACGCTCACCTGGAGCAAAGACTGCTCCCGGAAAGTCAATGCGGCTTCCGACGACACAGAGGAACAATCGACATGATCTTCGCTGCTCGCCAGCTGCAAGAGAAGTGCCAAGAGATGCGGACTCACCTCTACCTGCACGCTGTGGACCTGACGAAAGCCTTTGACGGCGGTGAATCGCGACGGGCTGTGGAAAATCATGCAGAAATTCGGCTGTCCTGAACGGTTCACGCATATGGTACGTCAGCTTCACGACGGGATGATGGCGCGCGTTACTGACAGCGGGACAGTATCTGGAAGCATTCGCAGTGACCAGCAGGTGAAGCAGGGCTGCGTATTGGCTCCCACCCTGTTCAGCCTCATGTTCTCTGCCATGTTAATGGATGCCTACCGTGACGAACGCCCGGGATCCGCATCGCCTACCGGATGGACGGCCGACTCCTCAACCAACGACGAATGCTTCGCTCGCGTGTCTCACAGCGACTATCCATGAACTTCTATTCGCTGATGACTGCGCACTCAATACAACGACAGAAATGCAAAGGACATGGACCTCTTCACGCCGCCATAGCTGACAACTCGGACTTCGCATCAGCACTGAAAACGGTTGTGATGCATCAACCGTCGCCAAACCTCTATACACCGCAGCTCACATCAATGTCAATGGCGCCCAACTTAAATCTGTAGATACCTTCACGTATCTAGGCAGCAATCTCACGCAGCACCAAAGTCGACGATGAGATCGCCCATCGGATCGCTAAAAGCCAGCCAAGCCTTTGGACGCATGCAAAATGTGGTCTGGAATCGACATGGTCTCCACCTCAGAACCAAACTCAAGATGTACAAAGCTGTCATATTGCCAACGCTGCTGTATGGAGCGGAGACGTGGACAATCTACCAAAAAGCAGGCACGAAAGCTCAACCACTTCCACCTCAGCTGTCTCCGCAGAATACTAAAGCTGAGTTGGCAAGACAGGATACCGGACACGGAAGTGCTGGAACGAACAGGCATTCTCAGCATTTTTCGCTCAGTTGGAAACAACTGCAACTGCGCTGGAGCGGTCACCTTGTGCGGATGGATGACGAAAGGCTACCCAAAACGACTCTTCTATGGAGATCTCGCCATGGGTTCTCGTCGACAAGGGGGTCAAGTACGACGCTACAAAGACACTCTGAAGACCTCCTGAAGCAATTGCAGATCAATCCGGAGTCCTGGGAGGACCTTGCCCGGAAATCGATCGGCTTGGAGGAGAACAGTGAAGACAGGGGCAGCAATCTACGAAGCCAACAGGATCGCCGCTGCCAAGACCAAAGAGCGGCACGAAAGTCACCAGCGCCCCGGATCAACATCGCCAATGCCCAGGCCCTTCCAACATGCCCGCGCTGTCACCGCACGATTCCGCGCGCGAATCGGCCTAGTCGGACATCTTCCGGAAGCAATGTATCAACAATCCGACAATTCAAAATTCTACGTCTACTTCTGTCAACCCTCCTTCGGACTCCTCCACCCTCACCCTGGCATCAATTCCACTAGTCCCACCATCATCGAGACCGCATCACAATGCTCAGCACGTGTTACCCCCACAACCACCGCTGTCACCACCACTACCACCATCAGCGATAGGGACTCCCTCCTAAACTGTCCTCATTGCAACCGCACATTCACCGCACGCATTGGCCTGGTCGGTCACTTGCGAATCCATCGTACAGAGACTGGTGAACCAGTGCCTGGAGCTCCAACACACAGCCGAGATCGCCGCCTCCACTGCCCTCACTGTCCTCGTGCATTCACTCATTGCATGGGCCTTTTCGGTCACATGCGCATTCACAAAACCTGCGGTAGACCACCGGGGCGGCTACATATGAACACACTATCTTCACCCAATACATCGACCACACCTTCACAATCACCATGTACCTGAGTATATCACGGTTTCCGCAGAAACCGTGGCTGGGAAGGCTGCCAATCTGACGCTTACACCCAGACCACGACGTCGGCTCAGTGTATGTGCTGTGTGTGTCGAGTGGCTGACCAGTGGACTGGGAGTCAGACGGCGATGGCTCCTCCATATCCCTGAGTTAGTGAATCCTGGCGTGTGCGTTATGGGGGCCAGGTCGTGCTGTGGCGCGCGAAGACGGATACGCCGATCCGTCAGCCAATGCGCCCACTCCCACATCAGACAGCTGGCCGGCTCGGACAGTAGTCTGACTGTGGGGAGTGGAGAAGTGAGTCGACAGCTCAGCGCATTTTCCTCACCTATAAACAATCTGACGCGCCGGAAACTATCACGGTGCGCTAAAAGCCGTGGCGGAAGGTTGCCAACTGACGGGATAACTCGGACCGCGAGAGTCAGCCCAATGTGTGTTTTGTGTGGAGTGGCTGACTAGCGGACTGAGAGTCGAGGCTGCAATGGCTCCTTCTGAATGTGGTCTTTAAGCATCCCACTCTGTGGGATCCGAGCCAGGTGTGGTGGCACGCCCAGGGGCGGCTCCGGCCGCGCCAGCCACCTGTGCCCTCTCCCATCTCCGGTATTCTTGACTGTGTCATGAGACCGGGCTCCGAGTGGGGGAGGAGAGAGTGCAGTAACGTTGAATGCCGCGGTTGGAAGGTTGCTAACTGACAATTACACTCCAGACCTCGCAGTTAGTCCAATGTGTGTTGTGTGGAGTGGCTGACTGGTGAGTCTGAGAGTCAGGCTGCGATGGCTCCTTCTTAACGTGACCGCTGGCTATCTCACATGTGAGATGTAAGCCGTTCAACCCCTGTTGTGTGAAAATCCTGGTGCTTGTGTTTGCCAGGTCATGTACGTAGTACACGTAGGCGGAGTCACTAGCAGCTGCGCTTCCGCATCAGACAACTGACCGGCTCGGACAGTGGTCTGATTGTGGAGTGGGGAGAGTGAGGTCGACAGCTTAGCGCATTTTCCCTCACTATAAACAATCTGACGCGCTTGAAACTATCACGGTGCGCTAAAAGCCGTGGCTAGGAAGGTTGCCAACTGACGGGATAACTCGGACCGCGAGGTCAGCCCAATGTGTGTTTTGTGTGAAGTGGCTGACTGGCGGACTGAGAGTCAGGTTGCAATGGCTCCTTCTTAATGTAGCCTTTATGGCACTCCCACTCCGTGGGATCCGAGCCAGGTGTGGTGGCACGCCCAGGGGCGGCTCCGGCCGCGCCAGCCACCTGCGCCCTCTCCCATCTCCGGTCTTCTTGACTCTGTCTTGACACCGGGCTCAGGTGGGGGAGGAGGAGAGAGTGCGGTAGCTGCAGCGCAAGGCTACTATCACTTAAAACTAATTCACGCGCAAGTCACCGTCCCTGCCCCACCTGGTGTGGAGCATACGGTGGACCTCGTCGAAATCGACGGTCGAACTGCCGTAGATGGTGTGCGCTGATGTGGCTTAGCCTCAGGTGGTTTACCGCAGGTTGTCGTGGAGGCGCATGTGTCCTAATAGGCCCATGTGGTGTGTAAATGGTCGGGAGCAGAGAGGAAAGTGGAGGCGGGCGCAGCCACTGTATGTTGGAGCCCCAGGCACTGGTTCACCAGCCTCCATGTGATGGATTCGCAGGTGACCGACCAGGCCGATGTGTGAGTTAAAGTTGCGGGTGCAGTGTGGGCAGGAGAAAACGGTTAAGGCTGGGGGATGTCATTCATGGTAGTGGGGGTGGCTGTGGTGGTAAGAATGGTAGGAGCGGAGAGTGTGCATGGTGTATCGGTGTTGTCGGTATTGCGGTGAAATCCGCTGTCATTGATGCGCATGTGACCGAATAGGCCCATGCGATGAGTGAATGGGCGAGGACAGTGAGGGCAGTGGAGTCATCGATCTCTGCTGTGTGTTGGGGCTCCAGGCACTGGTTCACCAGTCTCTGTACGATGATATCGCAAGTGACCGACCAGGCCGATGCGTGAGGTGAATGTGCGGTCGCATTCAGGACAGTTTATGAGAGAGTCCCCATCACTGACGGTGGTGGTGGTGGTCGTGAGGAACTTTTCCTTGGCGCCACATCTCCTGGAAAAGTGTTGTGAGTTCTGCCATCAGCCGAGGCCCACCGTGCTTGTAGACTTTCGGTGGGATCACGTCGGATCCCTGTGCTTTACCGCTGGAAATCTGCTGCACGGCCCGGATGGTTTCTGGTAGGGGAGGCGGCAGATCCAGGTCATTGTTCGTGTCCACTTGAGGGAGCCGGTCAATGGCAGCATCGGAGATGGCTGATGAGCAATTAAGGACACTTCTGAAGTGCTGGGCCGAGCACTACAGAATTTGCAATTTTCTCTGTCAGCAGGGTTGTGCTGTCAGAGCTGAGCAGCGGTGCGGTCCCCTTGATGCAGGGGCCGTAGATGGCCTTGATGGCTTTGAAAAAGTTTTTCATTTGATTGCGATCCGCATACCCCTGGATTTCCTTAGCCTTTCGGATCATCCAGGCATCCTGCATCTCCCGCAGCCGTTGCCGTACAAGGTGCCGGCATCTGAAGAAGGCTTCTTTGGTGGCGTCAGTCCGAAGGTCAATGTAGGCTTTGTGTAGTCCATTCTTCTCCGCGAGTAATTTGCTGATGTTGGCGTGATTTTCGTCAAACCAGTCCTGGTTTTGACGGTGTGCGTGTCCGAGGACATCGAGGGCGGTGGACTAGATGTCATTTCGCAGTTGGAACTATCGTGCCTCCACGGTAGCATTATCATCTGGAGCATGCAGGTCCACCAGTTTCTCTGTTATTTGGTTGCTGAAATCAAAACAGTGAGCAAGGAAATTTAACAAAAGAGTATTTAACTTACCTGGCGGCCTCATACCTTGGGGCCTTCGTCGGGGTTGCAGTCGGAGCCTAATCTGAGAGATGACGAGGGGGTGATCTGTCCCACCATCGGCATCGCGGATCGCCTTGGTTACCAGCACGTCCTGTCGATCTCGCCTCCGGACGAGAACATAGTCCAGCAGATGGCAGCGCCGCGGTCGAGGGTGCATCCACGTGGCCCTCTTCCGCGTCGGAAGGCGGAAAAAGGTGTTGGTCAGCAGGAGATGGTGTTCCGCACACGTGCGCAGAAGAAGGAGGCCGTTATCGTTACAGCTACCGTGACTGTGGGAACCCAGCACTCCCTGCCAGGCAGCGTGGTCCGTCCAGACGCGGGTGTTGAAGTCACCAAGGACAATCAACTTGTTCTCTTTCAGTACAGTCACCAGCAGGGCGTTCAGATCCTCGTAGAATTCGTTCTTCGCTGCATCAATGCTCGTCATTGTGGGAGCGTAGGCGCTGATGATGGTGGCGAACTGGTCTCCCCGAAAAGGCAGGTGGATGATCATCAGGCGATCATTGATACCCTGTGGCAGACAGGGCAGACGTCCCACGATGTCATTCCGGATGGCAAATGCAACACCAGCGTCGCGTCGTTCTAACTTTGGCCAGCCGCTCCAGAAGAAGGTGACGCCAGCACCCACCTCCTCCAGCTCATAGAATCGGGTTTCGCTGACAGCAGCAATGTTCACCTTGTAGCGCGCCAGTTCCCGAGCGACTAGTGCCATCCTCCATTCCGGCCGGTTGCTCCTAGGATTATCTTAAAGGGAACAAACATTCCAGGCTGCTAGTGTGAGTGGACTCACCCGAGCAGCCTGGAGCGTATTGCAAGGGGGATGGGGACGGGGGTATTGCTGTTTGTTTGAGTTTTACGACCGCATCTTTTGCGATTTGCGAGCCGCAGCCGGCTGCAGAAGACGTGATAGCCAGCATTTTTTTAGGGCACCTTTTCTGGCCCCTTCCTCTGCGAGGACGCAAGCAGTGCTGTCCCTAAATAGGGCTGCTCGGACATCCCAGGCGGCTGCCGAACTCCCCTATGGGTCACGGTTTTGTTTTAGTGGGAGAACGACCCGAGTTAGCCTGGGCCGCCTACGGGGTTGCTGTCGCCCCCACCGTAGGACTTTTTGAGAGGGGAGGTGGGAAGTTCGGGAGTCGGACAAACCGGGTGTGGAGGCACACACACAACACCAGAGACCTCACCTGGATTAGCCCGCCGGTCGTGACGGTTGCCCGGAATGTGGCCGCTGGGAAGAACCCAACTTCGAGGAGCCGCAGGTGGGAGTTGGGTACCAGTTAGAGGCGGCCACAGGAGCATTCACCACCTGTACGAGACAAATGGAGCGACCAAATGCTATCTGTGCGGTGCTACCTCTAACTAGTACACTTCACCTCTTTCGCCATATAGCCTGCCGTACAACGGCATGCTAGCGCTCCGTTTTGCCATTTCTAGCACGCTACCTTACGTGTGAAGAGACTGAAATAAAAAAACTGAGACTGGAACTGTCTCCCCACTAGATGTTCATTTTCAACTCTTCGATTCTTGCATATGATGTTAACTTATCCTTTTATCTTAGTGAATGGAGCCATTTATATTTTGCTGAAAATTTGAATGATACTTCATAATAAAGCGTATTCCTTTCTTTCTCTCTCTCTCTCTCTCTCTCTCTCTCTCTCTCTCTCTCTCTCTCTCTCTCTCTCTCTCTCTCTCTCTCTCTCTCTCTCTCTCTCTCTCTCTCTCTCTCTCTCTCTCTCTCTCTCTCTCTCTCTCTCTCTCTCTTCTCTCTCTCTCTCTCTCTCTCTCTCTCTCTCTCTCTCTCTCTCTCTCTCTCTCTCTCTCTCTCTCTCTCTCTCTCTCTCTCTCTCTCTCTCTCTCTCTCTCTCTCTCTCTCTCTCTCTCTCTCTCTCTCTCTCTCTCTCTCTCTCTCTCTCTCTCTCTCTCTCTCTCTCTCTCTCAATCATGCTTGTAATCTTAGAAGTCGCGAACACAAATCACGTTTCTCTTCGCGATATGTGGTCTCGCAAAGTCTATTTATTTTCTCATGGTGCTAGGAAAGACTTTCCGAAATGTATCCTGAGAAAACACTTTAGGACTGTTATTTGAACAGCAGCAGCAGCAGCGAAAGTGCAACAAAGCAGTTGTACCTCAAGGGCCCTTCGTGATTTGCGATAACCCACAGCGTAGCCTGTAAGTACCGCAAACTTTTTAGTACGTGTTTAGGGGATCAGAATCCCTGAGCTCATTGCGGTTATCAAAGGACAGTTGGAACATTTTCAAAATAATATTTCAAATCCGGCTTTAGTAAGCGAATTCGGTCTTCGCATGATAATGGTGGGGGAAATGATATAGTTGTGAAAATGTGAGGGAGTGAGTAGGGGGTGGAGAGCAAAATTGCAGTCAGTGTCTTCTGATCAGCGTCTAGAGGGTGTGTGGGCATCAGGCTGAATATTTATATTCTGTGGGTTTGGGCCATGGCAATTGCGTGGTCAGTGTGAAGTTCCTTTGTGCGCACAGTACTGGGTTGCCACAGTCGCCTTTGCCGTAGCCTAGGGGCGCAGTCCAACTGGTTTCTAAAGGCCTCTCTGGCATCTGCACGGTGGTCTGTGTCTACCATCTGCACGCAAGGATATAGTTGTTAACATTCTTTATTTCTGCCTTTTCCAGCGATGCTGGAAGATGTTCTCTCTCATTTCTTTGAACGAACGCCGGCTTGTGCGACAAGATGTATAATCTGCCCACATGAGCAGTTGACGGAGCAAATGCCTAAGCAGGTGGTCTGTGCTGGCAGTTTACTCCTGCCCTCTTCGTGTAGATCGGGACTCATCGTCAGTTTCAGTTGTAAGAAAGGGTGGTTGATGCAGCTAAATTTAAGCGCCGTTTTAAAGTTCATTTGACATGTCCCCTTGAAATAGGGGATTTGATGGTATTCTGGCCTTGCTCACGGCAGTAAAATCGAACAGGATATCCGTTTTGGGGAAAAATGCTTTCCGCAATGCTATCGGATGAGCAGATATTTTTCACCGTTTGGATAAAACAGTGGGCTCGAGTATACTTCAGGTCTAGCGCTATGAAACTGCTGGAATTGGTGTATGGTTTGGACCAGGTCTTCTTGCGGTAGAATTTACGCAGAATACTATCGTCAGGCCTTCTACGCAGAAATACATCCAGCAAGTGGAGCGAGCTGGCCGGTTCTTCTTCGAGTTTCAACCTCCGGTAAAACCGGAATATTGGTGAAGGGGGTTTTGTTGATGGGCTAAAAGAAAATAGCAGATTGGTTTTTTTGAAGCGAAACTTTAAGAAAATTGCATTTTCATCCTTAGCTTATGTTAATGCACCAACTAAGCGTAAAAAACGCGATCGCGCAATTTGAAATACTGCAACTTAGGAACTGTAAGTGTGCGGAAAAATTGAAAACCACGAGCATTGGTTCGGGTGAACTGAACGCCTACCTATGAGGACCAATCACATTGGGGGAGAAAGTGTTATGATAAAATAATTAAACCCGACTGTCATAATTGCCGCCACTGAAGATATAATTGTCATCGATGGCGTTTATAGCATTACTACTGACCTTACACGAAAAGTAAATCGGCCTAAAGCTCTAACAGCGTAGACTGAGAGCTGGTAGCTCCACCGAACGCTGGGTAAGCAAGTCATTATTTGTCGCCCTTTGAGTGCGGCAGAGGGCAGACGGTAAATCCACTTAACAGTCCTTGTTGATGACAAATAAATCAGCGCCTCAGTTGCTTGTACGTGCAAGTGTGTGGTCTCCCAGGTTGAAACAGAGGCTTAGGCCAAAATTTTGACTCAGTAAGAAGACAGACAACGAGAGGGAGCGCAAGCTTTGAAAAACATCCTTAAATACTGTTCTCCACTACCAGCGGCAGAATGAGTATTTCTTCGCTGTGGAATTCAATAGTTAATACGAAAATCTGTATTCTTCAAGGTTTCGCGGAGGTAGTTTGCGGTCGGCATCATTAATTAAAGCAGGAAGATTTTTGTTTTTGGGTCGGCCAGTGATCAAGCTCCTGGCATGACTATTTACAAATCTTTCCGGTGCTCGAACAGAGCTGTCCACACCCACGAATCGGGCCATGAGTTCAACTTTGCAGCCATCAAGAAAATTGTCCGTGCTGGGAATTGATTGAATCCTTGGCCACGGATGTTACCTCAATCAATCGATGTGTCTAGTTGGCACACCTCCAAATTTGCGTCAATGACCATTGATTGGTTTGTACCCTCTATAAGCATCGCCCTATTGACGCTGATGCTAACCCTGACGATGGACTCCTGTAGGAGTTCGAAAGCTCAGACAAAATACCCAAGTTTTTTTCTGTGCTCGACCAGTTTTCCCGATCGTGTTCTGGTGCTCGAGAAAACATCGCCTTTTCGCATTTATCTATAGGGTTCGAAACCCCTACTCGAGTAGGCGTAACCAAGCACGCCGACATCAGAGAATTGTTCTGTCTGCGTTGATTAGCGTCGCCACGTCGTCGGAGAATCTGCGCATAAACAGACTCATGCATTTTTATCCTTTTTCCCGGGGATAGTGGCTTGTCTCCTAGCTGTAAATGATGTTCAAATGGCGGGAAAACGTCCTACTAATACAAATTGTCAAAAGTTTATGCAGGAGGGTGTATTGACAAAAATAAGGGGAGACTGTGGTGGCCATTTCTGGTTTATTAGACGTCATCATCGGTTAACCATATGCAATTCCACCTTCGTTTAACCTCGTATTCGAGCACGCTCCCTAACCGGATAGATGAACGCGTTTCATCTGATATATATATATATATATATATATATATATATATATATATATATATATTGAATAGCTGAGGTAGAGTGCATTCCGAGATGATATAGTGAAGAAAAAGGGCTCGTCGGAAAATAGGAGTTGTACTCGTGAATTTTCAAGTTGGTCACACCAACCCGTCGTCAGACGAAATGAACAGAGGAGAAATGAAATGTTCAGATGACCAGTTTGTGCTACAGGACAGACAACCAACTGGGGTGTGAGGAATGGGTACATGATTGGATTTGGGCCTGTTAGGGGCGAGGGGGCTGTTAGGGTTTTTTAGATTACAATAAGTTTCAAATCCTTTTTCCAATACGGGCAAATATTTCACGATTTTCACTGTTTTCAATCGATTGCAAATAAAAGCAGATCCTGTGCTATGTATTTATCAAAACATTCAAAAAGATAGTTCTTTAAAGCATCTACCGGTCTACTAGGCTTTTGCGTATTCTTTCTAACGTAGATTGTTGTTGGCGTCATATTTTTAGATTCACCAAACCATGAAAACTTATCACCGAGAAAAATAAACGTCAAAAATGTCGACATTAATATGCCTTAGATATATTAAAATTATTTTATCATAAATTACCCGTTTAAAAACAAGTCATTTAGATACTTCGCTGACGAATATATGCAGACCTTACCCTTTTACAAGGTAAAGTAAAGGGTAAATTGGGGAAATTCGATCAGTTTTGTGATTTTCCTGAAAATAAATGATAGATTTTCTGCTGGAAAGGAAAGAGCACACTTTTCTTTTTATATTGAAGCATCTTTGGTACATTTGTTTACTTTAATGCCCCATTATAAAACTGCAAATACACAACAGCGTATCTGAATAGATACTAAAATTTATGCAAAAACTGTTTATCTTCTGTCCATTTTGTTTCTGAATTCTGGATTAGCAGAAACTGTATTATACAAAAAGTACCTTATCTCATACTTCCAATTTAATATAGATTATTCTTGAGTCCATCTCCCCAATATCTTGTACGTATTTTGATAATGGTCTTCATTTTTACCATAGTAACACAAAAATACTGGCAAACAAGTTTATTCCTGCGTTGTTGGGAAAAACGTACGCAATTTGTACAAAATATTTTTACAACTGTATTCATTTATTGTTTTCTGAAAACAATGTGTTTCCTTATACATTTGAAGAAGGCGTGATTTGCTATCAAACGTGTACAAGAAATACTATTTTGTGTGTGTTTTCTTTGAAATATATTTGAATTAATAAGAGCATTGAAAATCAATGAGAAAAATGCATGCTACTTAAGTAGCCATTTTTTACAGAGTACACTTTTTGCAGGCGGCCAGAAAGAAGCTCTTGCAATAACCGGCATCCTAACGTGACTGAAATACCGTGGGATTCGACTGCACGATGATCAATACGACATTCCTTCTTAAGTGATTTGTTTTAATCGAAAACAGATTTCCGAATTTCGGTTGACATTTCATGAGATAGGGAATCTACTGCATACGCGGGAGCGTGGAGTAGGATTTGTTCGCCACTATTTCTCCATTGGGATTGGAGCCTTCGGTTGTGTCTGGCACCCCAGTCAGTTCTTCTCAAAACCGGTTGGATATGCTGTAGATGGAAATAACCGATAAAGGAAGCAAGTTATTTCCTGGGGAGATTGTCACTATCGCAATAACGGTAGGCCCAATGGCTGTCTCCTACTACTGCATCATGGGTAGACTTTGTGGCTGTGTAGACATCTGTCAGCCTTAGATGCAACCAGTCGACTGCACACTGTAATATCCATTTCTGGTTTATTAGCCGGAATCAGCCAAACATAAAAAACCCGGGTGTAGCTATTCCTGAGTCTCGAACCCTCAACCGGTTAGTTAGAAGGCGAACGCCTGAACAATTGGACCACGTGCTCTTTGTCCACTCGGTTGCGACCGAGTACTTCCTTCTTATTCCTTTGGGTATTTCCTTATTATTCGGGTAGGAAACCCAGTACTTATGGCGTAAAAGCTGAATGCTTAACGTAGTCATCTATCTGCGTGCCACTTGTATTGGGTGTTTCCTCAAGTGTCTTTCCACGAATTCAGATCCACTTTTTCGATAAGGAAGGATTCGCAAGGTAGTTGTTTTGGGTTCCTGGCTGGAAATATCACGTTCTCTTTTGTTTATATGTCCATCTTCAACTTACCGGGGGTCCGTATCATGGGGGTGTTGAGGAGGACTACTTTCCCATATATTGATGCATTATATGGTCGCCTAAACAGGATACGATAATAGGAACCACCCGCCCGCATAAACTAGGTGGTCTGAAGGTAAATTTCAGGAAGGTTAAATATACTCGTGTCTTAAAGCTAACATTAACCCTAACATTAAACTAAACTGTCACCCTTAGCTTAACTCTAGCCCCACCCTAAACCTAAGGTCTACAGTTTACACGAGAATAACCTTAACCGCAAACTTAAACCCAACCCTAAATTTAACCCTCACCTTTATCATAAACATAATTTCATTGGAATTTAGTGCAAAGTCGCATGTATAGTGGATGGTTCCTATTCCAACGTCCTGTTTATGTGGCCCAAAAAGGCATCCTTACGGTGTTTCCCAAATTCACCAGCCGAAGGTGGGGTCAGATGGTCCGATCCGAGATCCGGCTGCCGTCGTTACCTCTATCCGCGTGGGGTGCGGATGGGCCGCTAATTAAGGAAGCCAGTCTGTCCATACCGGCGTCGCGTCCTCGCCTCACCGGCTGGGGGCGGGGGTGAGTCATTCCTGACGCAGGCATTGAACTGACAAAGCCAGCCGGGTGCGCGGACGCGCTAATGACCGAAAGAGGAGACTGTTCAGTGTGAAACGCAGGATCTCCAAGTCTCCGAACTTGTCCCTGAGTCAAAAATTAGGGAGATGAGGAAAACAACGTGGAAATCGGCTCAAAAATCAAAACTGATCCGCTAGATCATGCTTTGGCCAATGCACTTAATTTCTGGAGCCTGGAGAGGAGACGATGCCCTCCCCCGGGCTCCTTAGACTGATGCAGAAACACTGAACCCTTTTGAGACCCGCATATGCTGCTAATAGGAACTGTGGACCAGAGAATCGGAGCCCTTGTTAGACGCTTATATTTGGCAGTCAACTATTTGCTGATCTATGTCGACGGTGCACATCCAGGTTCCGTTAAGACTGAACGAGTACCTTTTCGTGTTTCCCTTCAGACGTCACTACGTCGAATGCTGCTTGGTTCACGTTTTATTTGCATAGTACATTCTGTTAGTTATAAACGCTCACAAATTGCGCTTTTGCTCATTGAAAACCTACCTATAGAAACGAAGTTGAAGTCTGAAAATAGCTGCCTGGCTCGGTGCGTGGAGATGGGAAGAGAGGGAGGGAGCGGTGCATACTCCCAGCTATAAACTATCTGACACACTTAAATTTATCAAGGTATATTGAAAGCCATGGATTTGGAAACCGTAAACTGATGGGATAACTTGAATCTCCGTTGAGGATGGGGAGAGCTGTGCTGCAATGGCTCCTTGGTAATGTGGCCTTTGTGACCCTCCGACCAACTGTTATTCGATGCTTCTCCCTTTCTTTTGGTATATACTCCTAGTCGTTCGTGGATAATGGGCTGTTTTGGCACCTCTAGATGTGGGTTCATGTTGTGTCAGCCACTTACACCCGATCCAACCTCCGGTCTTCTCAACTTTGACATGAAATCGAGCCCAGGTGGACGAGGAAGAGGAGAGAGTGCAGTGGATGCAGCACAAGTAAGTCACCGTCCCTGCACACGACATAATGCGGGGCACACAATGACCCCAGCTGTAACGAAGATCTAGCCGCCCCCTCTTCCAGAAATGCGGACTCGATCCAATGTTGGAATATATACTGGAAGTTTAGGCAGTTTGGTAAAGTCATACTTCACATTGACCATAATCCGGAAGACTAATTCCATGGAATATACACTAAAGGACCATTTTCAAACGTCATGCTACTTGTGTTGCTTTACTCACTCGTTTTTTTTACACGGACAAGCATCCCGTACTGTTAAAGATTCAGGTCAATTAGCTAACCAGTTTTTCATCTTTTCGGAATTTGCCGCTTTTATAAAAAATAGTATTTCTAAGAGATGCAATATTAATTTGTAAACCATGATATGCCTTCTTTTTAAGATCTGTCGCTTCTTTACTGCTGTAAAATTTTAGGGGACGCAGTATGGGCTGATTTCGCGTAACGGGCCTTTACTTGTGAAATCCACGAGATTTAATGAGTTAGGGAAGGTACTGTAGAGAGTAGGTTTGCACTGCACCTACCACACTACCCCACTATTAACAATCTTATGCCTTTTAAATTATCACGGTGGGCTAAAAGACTTTGCCTAAGAGGCTACCAACTGACTGGATAATGCGGTCTTCCTCTTAGAACTGAGAGCCGGGCTTTCATGACTTCTTCTTACTTCTTCTTCTTCTTCTTCTTCTTCTTCTTCTTCTTCTTCTTCCTCTTCTTCTACTAAACGTAGCCCCTATGGCACTCTCATACAATTTGCATCCGAGCCGCCACTTTCTTGATTCTGGGAAAAACTAGTACATCGTGCGTGATCGTATACGGCTGTTGGCCGTTAAACCTAGTCCCCCCCCTTCGGTCATCATGACTCTGTGTGGCCACCTGGCCCAGGGGTTTAGGGGGGAGCAAGCTAGAGAGAGTTCGTCAAATGCCGTGCAACGCTGCTATCCTAAGCATGTCATCTTGCGCCCACGGGGCACACGGTGGACAACTTCGTTGGCGCTGGGCCAACTGACATAATTCCAATCTGTTTTGCTGGCCTGGATTGTGCTCCAACAAAAAAATTGTACGCATTAAAAGGACGGGTTGTAAGCGCAAGTTTTTGAATAATTATCGTCAGGCACGTTCCGATATCTACAAAGTTGCGTGCAAAGTACCAGATCGGCATGACCAGCTCGCTGCGTGTGCACGCACGCATCTATAAGCGGAGGTCTTATACTATGACAAACATTGTGCCTAATCGCATCACCAGTCGGGCAGACCACTGGCGTAGGAGCGAGAAGGATATATACATGTAGGTCGCGGATTCGAGTCTCGGATGGGGCGACCCCTGGGGTTGAGTATGCCTGGCTGACGATGGCTATATATATGAATAAATGAGGTGGTGTGTATTCTGAGATTATAAATGAAGAAAGGAGGCTCGTCAGAAAATCGAGGTTTACTCGTGAATTTTCAAGCTGGTTGCATCAACCAGTCGTCATACGAAATGAGAAGAGAGAGTTGGGATTGTCACGAGGGTTTAGGGGCACTGACTGACGCCATGGGGGTTGGGGGCCGTGAATTGTGTTACGATAGTTGCCGCATGTGAGGGGAGGGGTGCCAAAGTTTTGCTAGTAATTCACTTGGAAGGAGATGCAGAATCAGTGAGGTTAGACTTGCCTTGGCACGTATAAGAAGTTGTTGTTTTAAGGTGGGCGCAAGTCAGTTGAACGTGCACTCAGACCTTCGTCATGCGCATCCAGATCGACGTGGCAGTTGATACTGTTTGTGTCGGAGTGCAAGGCTTCGAGGAATTTGCGTGCCTGTTTGGTGCTAGCCATGGTTATCACTTCAGTTTTCTCCCAATTGAAGCGGTGGTCGCAATCAACGGCGTGCGCAAACACGAGAGACAATGGATCACGTCGGCAGATGGCCAATTTGTGTTCGTTTATGCGGGTCCCAAGTCGTCGGCCTGTATGGCCTACGTAAGCGCAAGAGCTATTCGCGCATGGAATGCGGTAAAAAGCATGGGTTTGCTGCTCTTTGGGTACGAGATCTTTAACACGTGATAGTGCTGTCCGCAGGGAGGACGCTGGCTTGTGAGCGATGCAGATGCCAAAGCCGTCTAATTGTCGGGCGGTCGGTTCCGAAGTGCCCTGCATGTATGGCAATCAATGGAATTTCATAGGTACTACTTCTTCATTAGAACTCTGATATTGTGGTTGCCTGTGGCTTCGGGGACAGTTTTTCACGAAGCTCACTGGTATCCGTTAGATCGGAATAGTTGGTATAAATAGGCAAGTTATTTTTTTAAGTGGATACTCGCTGTTACAGTACCGGATGGCGCGGTGAAAAAGAGCTCGAACGCAGCTTCGTTTGTGGGCAGTAGGATGGTTGCTCCCATAGTTGAAGAATATTTAAGCATTGGAGTCTTTTCTGTGGACGCTGATTGCGAGCTTGCCATTGCTCAATCTTTGCACAGTGACATGGAGAAACGGGAGGATGTCACCTGTTGCTCCTTCGCGAGTGAATTGTAGGGCGGGAAGACACTATTAAGACTTTCATGCAGCCGTTCCCCTTTGCAGTTGTTTATGACAACGATGGTATTAAATACGTAGTCTAGCCACATTTTCGGCCTGAGGTTTTGAATGACAGCTTCTTCTAGACGCTGTAAGACTAGCTCGGCAAGTAGCCCCGATATCGGTGAAGCCATTGGAGTACCCTTGACCTGTTGGTGATGCTTACCATAAGGACGAGCACACACATGTTTGAAACTTGCTGTGTTGGAATGTCTATTGGCATTTCCTCTAGGCGTCGAGCTACGCTGATCTTCTCTAACATGTATTCCTGTATACGTCTGAAGAGGAATAATCGAACACGTCCAATTTCCGAACTTGACTTCTTAAATGTTTGCATGATGCTATCGCTGAAATTAGGCACTCGACATAAACTATTTAAACATTTAAGGACCTGGGCTTAATTTATTCAAATCGTTTACTTTATCACCTCAGACAGATCGAATTTCTTTGAAGGATGTAAAGATATGTGAGCTCCTATCACGTAGTTTGTTTCTTTCCGTAAAAAAGGCCTTAACAAATGTTCGTTCTTCCCATCCTTGACTATTGCTGTCATTTGTTGATCTAATTAATACCTGTGACCGCGCAAATTGAAAATATTCATAGTTTTTACACAAAGAATCTTTCCTGTGCTGCATACAGTATTTCTTATACTGGGGTTTCACTTGGATAACATCAAGTTTCTGTGGGTTAA
Organism: Schistocephalus solidus; assembly: GCA_017591395.1. Lineage (NCBI taxonomy): Eukaryota > Metazoa > Platyhelminthes > Cestoda > Diphyllobothriidea > Diphyllobothriidae > Schistocephalus > Schistocephalus solidus. Next base: position 73,518 of record WEDG01002028.1, on the reverse strand, counting down.
AAGACTCAAAGCAGGTCTTTGCTTCCTGTTTCGCCCTAACTCTAGCCGCAATCTTCTACGTATTGATGCTCTCAGTCCAGTCGATCAATGGTTATTCCACCACCTCTTTCCTCTGTGCCCAAACTCTCGCTCTTTTTGGCATCGAAATACACTTGCCTTCGGGATAATCTTTTTTAGAACCTAGGTCATTGCCTAAAGTATCTGTCTTCAAATTCACATTAAGTACGCGCCGTGCCCCGGAAAGCAGAAAATCATTATTGGTCGCTTAATTCCCGGGCACCCAACTTTGAGACTTTGAAAAGGGTTCTCCCGTGGTTTAAGGGCAGATGCTGCATGCTATACTTGTCCAAATGGAAACTCTCCTTTAGATTTTTAGAAGCCCTATTTTTAATTGGCTGCAAAGTCCACTACTATTACACCCTGCAGCTGTGATCTTCGTGGCTTTTAACGTCATTTCCTAAGTTCAAACCCAAGTGATCTGTTGACGATCATGGCGGAGTCCTCTGCTTTCATCACCTGCTGGTAGGTTGGTCGGTCAGTAAAGAATTATCATGGTCATATTTCTCTGCATCCTTTGATGCTCCTCAGAGCTTTTAATGTCCCCTCCTTCCTTGGACCCTAAGCAGACTGTGATCGATCGCGGTGAGTTCCTCGTATCCCATCACCTTACGGTAGCTTCTGCTGTCATACCAAAACTATTACGATAGCACCTGCAGGGAATGGCCTCATCCGGTTTAGGAATTCTCTCCCGACGAGAAACGTTTCGTAACACAATATAGTCTCACCTGCAAGGCAGTCCTGTGCCCCGCACATATTTACCTTCCCATTAGCGACAGTTTTTTTCTTCAAAAACTAATCATATCACGCTCATGTTGTCTTTTTCAAAAAAATTTGAAGTTTTTTTTACTGTTGGTTAACCGGTGTTCATAGCAGACTGCCTATTTTATAAGCACAAGTTGAACACTGTACAGTATGTGCTTACTCCTGCTAATTTTCACTCGAATATGTGTTTTGATTTTTATTTAACACAAAATTATCCCTCTGGATGCTTAATAAAACAGTTTATTTTTTTATCATTTATTTATTTGATTTGGCTGTACTACATGCAGGATTTTTCTGTTTCTCATTCCTAACGCTGGTTTTCGGAACATTGCACGTGCTTTAAATATAAAATGGCCATTGATTAACTCGTCCGAGAAGGGTGTTCGGACTGAAGGATCCAGGAGTTTGAATGTCTTGCGTGCCTTGATGGCAAAACAAGGTATTCACCACCGGTGGCCCGAACTGATGGCTTGTTACCGCAGTGCGCTGCACGCCGTGTGTTTCCTCCTTTTTATTTTAGTTTGCTATTGAAGGCGAGGCGATCGTTGGAATAAAAACTTTATTCTCCTACTCAAAGCCATTATCACAGGCAGCATCAGATTGAGGTAGTGGGCTGTAGCGGCTACGCTGACTACAAAACTGCTAATATTTATTGCGTTAATTGCGTGTATCCGTAATGGGTGAGAGTAAAGTTTGATCGGCTCCATCCAAGCCATTAAACACTGCGATTGTATTACACATGTTTGGCGTTGAGGGGTCATTAATCAACAGTTTCGCTTAGCAGCACTATCCATCCAACCTGGATAATTTACCACTTGATGAGGGAAGGGTGATCACAACATGTACCGATCGGCTGCGGACCGGAAAACCGTGGCGAAAGCCGTTCACGTCTTACGTGTTTTTTTAAATTCGTCAGAGGTCCGGCCTCTTTTAAGTTCCAGATGTGTTCAGGCGAATTCGAATAAATAACGGCATGACATGCGATTACCTGTCATCGCACTGTGGACGCCTGTTGAAAAATTCCCTACGGGCGTAGTCTACCCGCCTATCAGACGTAATTGGCGTTTCTCTAACTGCAACAGGTGCGGTAAACGACCGCAAACGTTTCTTGCGGTGGCGGGGGGGGGGGGATCTCGAGCTCGCCAATTGGCCTCAACTGACTGACACTGTTCTCTGGGAAATCCTGGCTTCCAGTGGTGTGAGAATGCAGCTAATGGCTTCTGAGTCTCCCCTGTTGTGAACTATGCGGTTTGAGCTTTCGTTCCATTTTTTATGCAGCATTTGACGACGTTTCGTGTATGGATACTCGCCCACCATCATACTTTAACAAGTTGGTTTTTCGGGGAACGTAAATAGCTCACTGGAATAGATTTGTCTTGTTGCTGATGGTTCGAAGAGCCGGGTCTGCTTTCCATTTTCAGGGCGTTCACTGCCGTCAACCAATCATAATTTTAAAGGACTAGCCAAGATTATCATCCTTGGATTGATTTCTTTTGCTGTTTCAGCCTTTTGATGGATAGTCTGGTCTTACAGCTCACCGCCTCGATGGAGGATGCTAGTAACTTTGTCTTTCCTTCGGATGGATTCGTAGCGGAACTGCGTTTGCTCAACGAGATGGACAAGCCCCTGAAGTCCGAACATCTGCTCGAGCTTCTACGACATCATCCTAACCCCTACTCCACCTTTGGTGGACAAATGTATGAAAAAACACAAGGCTCCCCCCTATCAGGTCTGATTGCTGAAGTGGTCCATCAACGGATACAACACTTTGTGTCCAAGAAGTGTCAACCAATGTTCTGATTTCGTTATATTGATGACACTTTAATCATTTTTTTAAAAAAATATGACATTGAGTACCTCAATTAATTCCTGAACTCGGCTGACCCGAATATTGAATTCACAATGGAAGCGGAAACAAACAACCAACTTCCCTTACTCCATGTCCCTGTGCGCCGGTGTACAACTGGACAACTTCAACACACGGTATTAGGAAAAAACACCAGCACAAAGTAAATACTACACTTTAACAGCAGTCACCCTCTGTCTCGCAAAACTATCTGCGTCCGAACTCTAGTCCAAACACATTACAGCATGCCAACAGACAAAAGAGCTGAGTGCAATGTCTTCATGAACTCATCTGAACTTATGGATACAAAAGTTGTTTTGTCAAACGAAGCAACTGGATAGATGACGAACAAGTAGAACAACAACCCGATGTCTATAAGGTCATAACCTACATAAAAGGAGTCTCCGAGACAGTCCCTCGGCTGTTGTAACCCACCGGAGTAGGCATAACTCCACGAACCCAGGTAAAAATGCGTCCTCGTATGATGCAAATTGAGGACGGACTGTCCCATACCGAAACCTCAGCAGTTGCTACCAAATATGTTGTAATTAATAAGACTGCAACTACGCCGAAGAACCTGGACGAAAACTGCGGATTCACCTATAGGAGCACAAACTGATAACTCGGAGGCTAGTCATAACCTCACAGATTGCAATTCCAATTGATGAAACTGGCCACATTTTCGAAATTTCAAGAGCGACTACCCTAGGCCGAGGCGCTTCAACAGCAGAATGACTCATATTTTAAGTATGATATTCAGATAGTAAATCTATCGGCAGATATTTAGACCTTCATACGGCTAATATATATTCCTGCATCACTGCAAACATAAAGAGCAGGGCAATGGGCACGGTATCCGAAGCATTCGCAGTGACCAACGGAGTGAAGCAGGGCTGCGTACTGGCCCCCACCCTCTTCAGTTTCATGTTCTAGGCTATGCTGATGGACGCCTACCGTGATGAGCAGCCTGGTATCCGCATCGCCTACAGAACTGACGGGCACCTTCTCAACAGTCGGCGTATGCAGGCTCCAACGCGCGTGTCTACGACTACAGTCCATGACTTGCTCTTCGCGGACGACTGCGCCCTTAACACCGTTACGGAGAAGGACATGCAAAGGAGCATGGACCTCTTCGCCGAAGGCTGCGCCGATTTCGGATTAACAATCCGTACAGCCAAAACGGTTGTAATGCACCAGCCGCCACCCAGCGTGGAATACAATGCTCCTCGAATCAATGTCAACGGTGCTCAACTCAAAAATTTGAAAAGCTTCGCTATCTAGGAAGCACGCTGTCAAGCAACACGAGAATCGATGACGAGGTTGCCCAACGGATCCCCAAAGCCAGTCAGGCCTTCGGCCGGCTGCAGGCCTCCGTGTGGAATCGCCACGGTATTCACCTGAACACCAAACAGAAGATGTACAAGGCCGTCGTCTTTATGACACTCCTTTACGGAGCGGATACCTGGACTGCCTACTCGAACCAAGCCAGGAAGCTGAATCACTTTCATCTCAGCTGCCTCCGCAGAATACTGAAGCTGAGATGGCAAGACAGGATCCCGGACACGGAAGTCCTGGAGCGGACCGGAATCCTCAGCATCCACGCCATGCTGAGGCAAGTTCAACTGCGATGGAGCGGCCACCTGGTAAGAATGGACGACGAGGGACTACCCAAACGACTTTTCTACGGAGATGTCGCTACGGGTTCTCGCCGACAGGGAGGTCAAAAACGACGCTACAAGGACACTTTGATGAAATCGCTGAAGCAACTACAAATCAACCCGACGACCTGGGAGGACCTCGCTCAGGATAGACCGGCATGGAGAAGATCCGTGAAGACTGGTTCAGCAATCTATGAGGCCAACTGGATCGCCACCGCCAAGGCCAAAAGAGCGGCACGAAATTCACCAGCACCCCGGACCAACATAGTCGATGCCCAGGCCCTGCCAACATGCCCACGCTGTCAATGCATCTTCCGCGCGAGAATCGTCCTGGTTGGACATCTTTGGATGCAATGCACCAACAATCAGACAATTCCAATTTCTACGTCGAATTCTGCCAACCCTCCTACAAACTCCCCCACCCTCACTCCTGGCATCAATTCCATTACTCCCATCATCATAGAGACAACATCCCAATACTCATCGCCTGTTACCCCCACCACGGCAAACCACCACCGCCTTCGCCTTCACTACCACCACCGCCTTCGCCTTCACTACCACCACCACCAACAGCGATGTGGAATTTCTCCTAAGCTGTCCTCAATGCGACCGCACATTCACCTCACGCATCGGCCTGGTCGGTCACTTGCGAATCCATCGTACAGACTCTGGTGAGCCAGTGCCCGGAGCACCAACACACAGCAGAGATCACCACCTCCACTGCCCTCACTGTCCTCGCTCATTCCCTCATCGCATGGCCCTTTTCGGTCACATGCGCATCCATGACTGCGGACTTCACCACAATTCCGACAACACCGATACACCATGCATACCCTCCGCTCCTGCCATTCTTAGCGCCACTGCCACCCCCACTAACATGAATGACACCCCGCCAGCCTCTACCGATTTCTCCTGCCCAAACTGCGCCCGCAACTTCAACTCACGCATCGGTCTGATCGGTCACCTGTGAATCCATCTCACGGAGGCTGTAGATCAAGTGCCTGGGGCTCCGACATACAGTCAACGCGCCCGCCTTTACTGCCCTCACTGCTACTGCACATTTACACACCGCATGGGCCTATTAAGACACATGCGCCTCCTCGACAACCTGCGGTAAACCACCGGAGGCTAATCTTCATCATCGCACTTTACCTACACCAATACATCGACAACACCCACACAATCACCATTTACCAGAGTATATCACGGTTTCCTAGAAACCGTGGCTGGGAAGGCTGACAATCTGACGCTTCCACCAGACCACACCGTCGGCTCAGTGTATGTGCTGTGTGTCTCGAATAGCTGACCAGTGGACTGGGAGTCAGACGGTGATGGCTCCTCCATATTCCCTGAGTAAGTAAATCCTGGTGTGTGCGTTATGGGGGCCAGGTCGTGCTGTGGCGCGCGAAGACGGGTACGCCGCTCAGTTAGCAAATGCGCCCACTCCCACATCAGGCAACTGACCGGCTCGGACAGTGTTCTGATGGAGAGAGAGAGTGAGCTCGACAGCTCAGTGCATTTTCCTCCCTTTAAACAATCTGACGCGCTTGATCTATCATGGTGCTCTAAAAGCCGTGGCTTGGAAGGTTGCCAAATGACAGGATAACTCAGACCGCCTGTTCAGCCCAATGTGTGTTTTGAGTGTAGTGGCTGACTGACGGACTGAGAGTCAGGCTGCAATGGCTCCTTCTTAATGTGACCTTTATGGCACTCCCACTGTGTGGGATCTGAGTCAGGTGTGGTGGTACGCCCAAAAGCGGCTCCGGCCGCACCAGCAACCTGCGTCTTCTCCCGCCTCCGGTCTTCTTGACATTGTCATGACACCGGGCTCAGGTTGGGGAGGAGGGGAGAGTGCGGTAGCTCCACTGCAAGGCTACTATCTCTTAAAACTTATTCACGTGCAAGTCACTGTCCCTGCACCATCTGGTGTGGAGCATACGTTGGACCTCGTCGAAATCGACGGTCGAACTGTCATAAGGGGGGCGCAAGTCAGTTGACCGTGCACGCAGACCTTCGTAATGCGCATCCAGATCGACGTGGCGGTTGATACTGTTTGTGTCGGAGTGCCAGGCTTCGAGGAATTTGCGTGCCTGTTTGGTGCTAGCCATGGTTACCACTTCAGTTTGCTCCCAATTGAAGCAGTGGTCGCAATAAACAGCGTGCGCAAACACGAGAGACAATTGATCGCGTCGGCGGATGGCCAGTTTGTGTTCGTTTATGCTGGTCCCAAGTCGTCGGCCTGTATGGCCTACGTAAGCGCAAGAGCAATTCGCAAATGGAATGCGGTAAATAGCATGGGTTTGTTGCTCTTTGGGTACGGGATCTTTAACACGTGATAGTGCTGCCCGCAGGGAGGACGCTGGCTTGTGAGCGATGCAGATGCCAAATCGGTTTAATTGTCGGGCGGTCGTTTCCGAAAAGCCCTGCATGTATAGCCATCAATGAAATTTCCTCGGTACTACTTCTCCATTAGAACTCTGATATTGTGGTTGCCTGTGACTTTGGAGAGTTTTCTTCACGAAACTCATCGGTTATCCGTTAGATCGGAATAGTTGGTATAAATAGGCAAGTTATTTTTTAAGTAGATACTCGCTGTCACAGTACCGGATGGCGCGGTGAAAAAGAGCTCGAACGCAGCTTCGTTTGTGGGCAGTAGGATGGTTGCTCCCATAGTTGAAGAATATTTAAGCATTGGAGTCTTTTCTGTGGACGCTGGTTGCGAGCTTGCCATTGCTCAATCTTTACACAGTGACTTGGAGGAACGGGAGGATGTTACCTGTTGCGCCTTCGCGAGTGAATTGTATGGCGGGGAAGACACTATTAAGACTTTCATGCAGCCGTTCCCCTTTGCAGTTGTTTATGACAACGATGGTATTAAATACGTAGTCGAGCCACATTTTCGGCCTGAGGTTTTGAATGACAGCTTCTTCTAGACGCTGTAAGACTAGCTCGGCAAGTAGCCCCGATATCGGTGAAGCCATTGGAGTACCTTTGACCTGTTGGTAATGCTTACCGTTGAATTGACAATAATTCTTAAAGCAGAACCAGAGCATGTCTAAAACGTGCTGCATTTGAATGTCTATTGCTGTTTCTTTTAGACGTTGAGCTACGCTCTCAATTGCCAGGTTATTTGGTATGAAGGAAAATAGAGCAACCGTATCAAACGATAGAATGCATTCATCAGGACTTAAATTTAGGCCTTGAATTCTTTGGAGAACAGCATGCGTATTGCTAATGCTGTAATATGGACCATTACCTAGGTGCTTTTGGTGTTTTTATAACCACTTGGCAAGGTTATAAGTAGACGATCCAGTGACTCGAATGACACCATTTTTTCGTCATTTGAAATTTTAAAGTCTTTTATCTCCACCAGGAACTGTAGCAAGTCTTGTATAGATGGTCCACAGTTCTTTGTAAGTGGGTTGATTTGATGAAATACCCACTTGGAAATCTTATAGTTTGGTGAACCGATTAAAGAGACTATAGTTCGCAGCGGAATGCCACTTTTGTGAACTTTGTGAAGTCCGTATATTTGACGTTATTTCTTTATTTACGTCTATCCAGCCTGGACTTGGCGAGGACATGTACTGCGGAACTCCTACAGGCCTACTCTACCGATGTACCTGCGTTCATTTTCTTAGAAATCCTCAATATTTGCCTCGAAAAAAACTTTTCGTTCGCTGAAAATTATCATCGAAAACTAAAAGGCATCCCTATGGGTTCGCCAATATCCGGTTTTTTGTCGGAGGCTGTGATGCAGAATATAGAGGTTACAGCTCTCCCCAGATTTTACCCGAGATTGTGGCTATGCTACGTAGACGATACGTTATTTATCGTCAAAAAGACCAAATTGAACCTCTCAACAAAAACCTGAACTCTGCATTCCCAGGAATTCATTTCACCTCTGAGTGGAGTATTGTTGAAGCCACATCAAGCACAAATGTAGTCACTAAAATAATTTAGATTTTCAACCGTGATTAGGAATCCAGTTATCTCGTCAATCCGCCCGTAACCGTTTCAGTCGGTGAACTTTAACGCGCGGATATTTTCAACTAATTGGTAAATTAGAAGAACGGGTAAGTTGTGCTATGACTGGCCTTGCTAATTCCTGCTGATGATTCGTGAGATGGGAGGTAAATTCCCGAAGCTCAACCGCCCCCTCCCCTTTTGGAAGGTTACTGTCGGCCATTATGTTTCAACAATTACGCACACCAGTGGCGATGGTACGCCTGCGAGGCCGTTTTATGAAGGGTGGACCGCCTGGGTAGCCATGGCTGCTGGTCGCGATCGTGACCTTTGATCTCTTCACTTGTGTGACCCCGACAGTGGCTTAGAGTCATAGGTCAATGTGAAATGCTGGTTGCAGTGCCGGTCTTTTGGTAGCCATGGTTACTCAGAGCAACCGCTACGTAGTGGATTTGACACTCGCACTTGTACTCCAGCACCCCGTCGTTCAATCGGGGTCTGACTAGTCAGGAAATAAAAAGTGTCAATCCAGTGACGTTGAGAGATGCAGACAAATGGAGAGTTCAGTTGCTTGTCACGGCCTGGCCGACTGATTAGCACGGTAAATGCAAATGACCCCCACTCCGCCTTCAGAAAGAACGAGCATCGATTCAAACGCTGAACTGGAGTATTCCCACCATTGCTCATTATGCAGCTGGCACTAATTACGGTCGTGTGCTTCCGGGTTGCGGTTTTTGATTACGAGGGAGGCCAGATCCAACCGTAAAACTTTGTCAAAGCTGGTTGCCTGAGGTTTCTTTGATCCAGTCGACTCTCTGGGCCTCGAGTCATTAGCCTAGGCAAAAGAAGGCAGGCCCACCCTGATCTGCAATCCCTCCGCATCTGTGAATGTCACTTCTATAGTAGCCGACCGAGCCCATTAAATCTTAACCGAAATTCTGAAAGGTGTGTTTTCAATTAGAAAGAATTACTTAACTGGGCATGCAGCATAAGCCCAGGATACTTCAGTCATTCCAGAATGCCAGCATTTGAAAAAGCTTCTTTCCGGCCACTTGCATGAAACATGGTAAAAAGCTGTCCACTTAAGAAGTTTACATTCTCCGGTCGCTTTTGATGCTCTCATAAGTTAAAATATATTTTATAGAAAATAATGTATAAAAATAGTCCTCCTTGTACTCTTCTGGTAGCAAATTATATCTTAAAATTTTTTTTTGAATATGCAGTAGCTCTAAAAGAAGTTTATACTAATGAGCTTAGTGAAAACCGTGAAATGCTCAATGGTTAGAGCGTTGAACTTCTGATCAACAGGTCGTGAGTTCAAGCCTCGGGTGGGGCACCGCCTGGGGTTGGGTATGACTGGCTGATGAAGGCTCACGAGCCAGAAATGACCATTTCAGTCTCTTGTCTTTGTCGGCCGCTGTGTGGCTGCTGGTGGGGCTTGAAAATGAGGCCCAATGCAAAACGGGACGAGTGAGTTCCGTTAATGATCGATGAGCGTTCATCAACTACCCTCATATATTATCGTACCTGACAGTTTATTAGTATTGCTTAGGAAGTATACAACGTGGACTAGATTTATTACAAAATTTTATGAGCCCTGCATTAAAACTTCCAAGGAGAGTAGATAAATGCATGGTGTTCCGTACATCGAAACTCTAGAGCATGTAGTTTGGAAATTCTAAGCGTAAGTGCAATTGCGGGTCGGGTTCAAAAATATTAAGGAAGGCTCTGAAGGCTATCGTTTGTGCTTGAAAATTGCAGGGTTAAATCGGCTTTAACTTGAAGTACGACATCCTAATGCCAAATGGTCACTGAAATGAAACTGATAGGGAGGGGATGAGAAGTTAAACACCCGACAGGAATCATATTAGCATTGATGCACATGCACGTGAAACAATCAATGGGCAAGGTGAGGGAGAGGGAAAGAGAGAGAGAGAGGTACGCCTTATTTTGAAAGTATAATTTCAATATTTTCAGGAAAAAAGTCCTCCATTCACCATGAAAGAGAGAGATAGTGAAAGATAGGGAGCTACGCTTTATTTTGGAAGTAAAATTCCAAATATTTCAGCAAAAAAGTCCTCCATTCACCGTGAAGAATCATCCTTGAATGCGCCTCTAAATATCGATCAATTTGGACTTCCTTCAAAATGGTGCCAGCGTTGTGCGCTGATGACCTCATTTTTGTTGTTCGAATAAACAAATAGGGTTAAAATTTAGTTTTAAATGGATGAAATAGGCCAATCAACGTATATATAAGAGGATTCATATGCGAATGGAGAGCAGAAAAGATGGCGGCTCAATTTCAAAAGCCCGCCATGAATAAGATGAGCGGAGAAAATGAGACTGATCGACAGCAGTTTTTGGGAGGAAAAAAATCTAGAATTGCATTTGCGTCATTAGCTTGTTAAACTACACCGATAAAGCGTGAAAACGCGAGCACTTACTTTGAAATACTGGAAATTCAGAGGCATAAGCGGGTGGAAAAAACGACCGCAGAGATAAGATATTCTATGCGAAGTGATATCAGGCAATAATGAAATAGCACGTTGAGGGGAAAAGGGTCAAAACATACCGTTAAATCCGGCTCTCGTGATAACCGTGAACGAAGATATAATTGCAGTTGACAACGCTGATAGTCTCACCCCTAGCCCTAAATCTATAACAAGAACCTAACCCCAACGTTACCCCCCTTCTTCTTGCTCTAACCCTTAACCCTAGCCCTATACAAAAAGTTCGATAGTCGTCATTCGACGATGTGCACCGTATGTTCAACAGCAGGGTGGTGCAGGGACAGTAGATTACGTCTTGATTAGTATTAATTGATAGTAGACTTGCACTGCAGTTAACGCACTCTCGCTTTCCTTACCCGCCTGTGCCCGGTGTCAGGACAGAGTCAAGGATACTGGAGGCGGGGTCGGGCGCTGGTAGCTGGCGTGGCCGAAGACGCTCCTCACCGTGCCGCCACGCCTCAGTCAGATCCCACAGAGTGGGAGTACCATAAATAGGAGGTGATTGGTGCCACGGGAGCCTTCGCCTTCGCGAGCCACCACGCCCCCCCCCCGCCCCCCCCGGGGTCGGCATTTGATATGGGAGCTCAACCCGAATAACGCTTGCCCTGTCATGATCTGGCCACCCATGTTGGTCCAGCGCATCTACCCCGCGGCCCCTTTAGCGAGCATTAACCCCTCTATACATAACCTCTAACCACAAAACCCAACTCCATAACCCTAAACCAAATTATAACCTTACCGGTAACGCTTAAGGATATCCTGACGGCGAATGAACGAAGGGTAAAAGGGGTTAGATTAAACCTACCGAAATGACAAAAGCTGGGATTTAAAAGAATTAAAGACTAGCTGAGGTCAAATACCCTATCTTCATCCGTTTAACTATGAAAACATTAATGTACAGCCATACGTAATTGTGACTATATTTTGTACCGTATACCGAGAAGTAAATCTCCAAATTCATCACGTTTACTCTTTCTATGGCACCAAGTGAAGAAGGTGAGCATACTTTCAACTGTATCGTTTTTTGTGTAGATAGTCAAATATCAGCTGATCAACGGCAGTCGACGGAAATGCATGTAATGAACATACTGTCAACCCTATCATTTCTGAGGTGGATAACCAAATGCAGGACACCTACCCAGTAGCACCCAGGTAAGCAGGAAGTGGAAGGCTGTCGTAATATTTCAGTATTATCCCCTTTCTTAGCCGTGATCCCTGATGGCACCATCCACTGACTACGAGAGAAATCGAACAGCGTAACAATAAACCAACACAAAGATGCAGTAATAAGCATTGTTTACCTGTCGTTAGAGTATTTTTACCTAATTTAAAATAAAATCATTCTCTATCTCAACTGTTCTGTCTTAAGTGAGCCCAGAGCCCACGCTAACTTGTGTGTATACTTCTGGCTCTTATTATGGTTTCAAGCTTAAATTTGAAATACCAGGCAAATACTGTGCGGTGTCCGTTTTATTGACTACCACTAACGATAATATTTAGTCTCTCGACGCTGCACGCACCAATCCAGCCTGAGCTCAGGGCAGAAAACGAGCGTCACGTTTGCATGGCAGTTCCCTTTCGAAGTTATCACAGGGTTCCATGTGAGTAAAAAGTCAGTAGACCGTTCTCCTCTCGGTCTTAATTGAAAATCTTTCCTTTATTGATTTTTTTGTGCGCGCGCTGTCCCACGTGATGGCTCCAGTCCGTACCTCAGGAGGCAATTTTTCCCCTTCTGTAATTAGGCCAGGCCAGTCAGCACCATTTTTATCCGACGTATATTCATTGTTTAAGTTCAGCGATGATGCCCATGTAAGCATTTAAAAAGGCAAGTTCAGCTAACGTTCTTTTCGAATTTTCATCCTCATACAATAATATAAGTAAGGTAGAATAGTCAAAGTTAAAGTAGTCAACGAACAGTAAGTATAGAGGAGAGGCTTCAGGGCGTTCAGATGTCGGGAAGGTTTAGTCTTCTTTTGTCAGGGGCTTGGGAAAGAGGGAGGAGGAGGAGTTTTACAATGAGCTGTCTCTGTTTCGTCGCTCTAATGCGACTTTTCAGTACGCGAGACCAAACATACTGGGCTCAGCTTGGGCCAGAGGTGCCGTAAGGTCGGTATAAACGCTTTAAGTGAGCACAACGTTGGGCTGGCTAACCGTATAGCCACGGCCTCTGTCATTGCAAGTATCCGATGTCATAGGAAGTTGAAGAGTCCCGCCGGAACTCGATGTATGACTCGGAAGGCTCGGTTGAAGTCTATCCGGTGATCGCTGCCAAGCAAGTGAGTTAAAAATGTGCTAAAGATGGACTTTTCAATGCTTTGAGTTAGCTATCTCTAGCGCAATTTGGGCTACCCTAGTTGATAGCAGCCACCGAATAAACTTCAACCAAGCACTCCGAGTCATCTATAAATTGCCGGCTGCATACTCATGCGTCACAGCATACTTAAGGTGGCAGTAGCAGTGGCCATCCCGTTAGCCAAGCAAACCTTGTGCTCACAAAAAGCATTTACACAGACCCTACGGTATCCCTGGCCCAAGATAAACCCAGCATGTTTGTTCTTGCATCCTGATAAGTCGCGTTTGAGCGACTAAATAGAAACATAGCTCATTCATTGATGAACGCTTCCCGATCGCTAACGGAATTCACTCGTCCCGCTCTGCCTTGAGGTTCACTTTCGAGCCCTGCCAGCAGAATAGGCAGATAAATATTGCAGCAAAGACAAAGGAGACTGGAATGACCATTTCTGCCTCGAGAGTGAGCCTCAAAACCAAACGGAACTAGTGAGTTCCATTAGCGATGGGTGAGCGTTCATAAGCGAATGCAAGTCAATATTCCCGGTCTAAACCGGCACTTCAACGAGCCCGTGGCTCAATGGTTAGAGCTTTGGACTTCTGATAAACGGGTCCCGGGTTCGATCCTCGGGTGGTGCACAACCTGGGGTTGTGTATGACTGGCTGATGACGGCTAATGAGCCCGAAATAGCCATTCCAGTCCCACTTGTCTTTGCCGGCAATGTTCATCTGCACGTAGCTCATGGTCAGACACTTTCTTCCCCTTCCTTCTCCCAGACACTTGACAGAACTACAATAAAGGCCCCGACCTATTGACATCCTCAGCCCTTTCCCCACCTGCCTAGGGTTAATTGGCTTGTTAAATTTTAGCTAAATTACCCTCACTTAATTGTTTTGTTCATGCCAGAGGATGCATAAGGGAAAACATACGTTTGCCGAACTTGCCTTCCTATACGTCTCCATTATAATACGACAGTGTCTCTTCCAAAGACTTGTGAATGCGTTCTAATTAATGCGGGTGGGGGGAAAGAGTGGGATCCAGGTGATGGCTGAGAAGATTAATGGGTATTTTCGATTGCCAGAATCATCCAGATAGTTGGCTGAGCTTTCGTACCAGTGTTTTGACCGTCCGCTCTGAATGCTAGCAAACGATTGACTCTAAACGAACCAATCCTGTGCTGGCCGGTGAAGTCTGGGACTGAGAATGTACTCACGCCATCCGACAGTAAGCGAGTAATATTAGAAGGTTCAGTGCTACTGTCCTGTGAACCGAATATACTTTTCCTCCACCTACGCACTGAAGGACTGCCCACTAGAATTCGTCCAATCTCAACTTTTCCGAACGCTGCCCTTCATTACATTACCAGCGTCCAACTGATGCCCCTACTAAACCCCACCTATGTTTCTCTTGCGCAGTCTGAGTACGCATGCTCGTGTTTTCAGGCCCCAATGGTTATCGAGGTCATGATTGGCTAAGGTAAGGAGAGGTAAACTCAAAACAACATTGTGGAAACCAATCGGCATTTACTTAGGTACATCCTTGTCACCATATCCCGACCGAGTTCGGCATGTTGGATAACTGCTCTTCTTTTACGCTTGAGGCACATTCGGAGTTTGTTTACTCAAGGAAGTCAATTAATGCTCGGTATACAGCCGTACAGACTGCCGTTTGGGCCAATGCAAAGCCCTACGAAACGACTGCATGCCTCTCAGCTAACAAAACAGAAATTAGAATAGCTATTTGATTAAAGTATCAGATCTGCTAAAAGTGGCCGTCCAATCCTGTGCTAGATAATCAGAGAAACGAGTGATATTGGCCGGGAAATCAGGTCAACTGATGACCGCTAATACATACCACATCAGAAAGAAATAGGAGTTTGTAGAGCGACCATGTGCGTTGGACATAGTTTCGCTTCTTGTTTGGTTGATTAGATCTTGAAACACAAAACGTTCTTCGCCTACAGTGAGCTGAGTTCTTATTAGACAGACGGGGACAATGCAAAACAAAGTCCCTCATCTTATTTTCCAGACAGTTCGTTATCGAGAAACGCGCTTACCTTTCCTGGAGGAGTTAAAAGCTACCAGAAAACGTTTTATTGTTACCGATAGAAGCGTGGAGGCATGATCCCTGAAACAGGTGAGAAGAAGGAGATGCGATATTTGGAACCAGAAGTTGATTGGCCCAACGTTTTGAATTCTCACTCGAACCCAGCATCTGAGACAGTCGTAGATTAAGCGTAATGGAGACAAAATGATGGCAGCATTTATTTGTGGTAGTTACCGACTGGCCTGCCTGTTATAATTAGCAATATCCACGTTCATCGCTGGTGGTCGTATCTAATGCAATTAATGCTTTTCAGCCCTTATACCAGTCGGTAATGGCCGTAATTTCCTCACCATTTTGATTCTTGGCGTGATAAAATAACCCGGTCATTTGATTCGCTGGTACTGGAAGTGTTGGTCACCTGAACCCTCCCAGCGTGCCTAATTCCTTTTCCTGGGTAATGTCTCAGCACCAAATATGGAAGCGGAGGGTCATTGCCCTTTTCGATTGACTGAGGATATGACTGCGAATCCAAAACATCAGGCCAACAAACCTCTTGTCCCAGCGATCGCATCTTCTTCCGATTAGGAAGATTAATTTTATTCGCCAGACGGTTCGAATTCTTACTCGAGCGCGTCATCAGAAGAATGGGTGCATCGGCGTGCAGCATGTATAGTATGCACGCAACACCAAAATTAACAGCTGCCGCATTCATCGTCTTAGTTAGTGTGATTACTGCTAACTCGTCCATATTCAAACCATTAATTGTCGAAATGTCATGACTAGTGTTGAGTAGGGGTGCGCTGAGCACTCGTTCATTTGGTTCGTTGATACTGGCACTGGAAGCGGTCTTCGCCCACGCACTCCATGCATAGCCAATTAATTTGATCGGACAACGTTTAAGTGTTAAATATGGATGGAGGTCATTATCTTTTGTTAATGAACTGGGGCCCGGAGAAATATGACACATGTAGCTTGTGGCTCACGCAGTTTTCCTCTCTCGAGAGAGTTTCGGCCTCGTCAAACTTTTGGATGTGAACGGGTGCCACAAAATGAGCCTCGATCTGAGCATTGGCGTTATTCCCCCTTAACGTTGCTGTTGTTACTGATGATGAAGAAGACAAACTTTGCCTATAAAGAAAAGGGAGAATGGAATGACCATTTCTGACTCATTAGCCATCATTAGCCATTCATACCCAACCTCAGGTGGTGCATCATCGGAGGCTCGAACCCGCAACCTATTGATCCGAAGTCCGACGCTCGAACCATTGAGCCACAGCTCGTTGTTGTGGGTTGGGAGCCTCGGGTGGTGCACCACCTGGGGTTGGGTATGAATGGCTAATGATGGCTAATGAGTCAGAAATGGCCATTCCAGTCTCCCTCGTCTTTCACAGCAAAATTCATCTGCCTATAATACAAGCCACTGTGCGGTTGCTGGCGGGGCTCGAGTGTGAGCCCCAAGGCAGAACGGGACGAGTGAGTTCCCTTAGCGAATGGTGAGCATTCCTCAATGCATGATGATGATGATGTTGTTGTTGTTGTTGATGTTGGTGATGATGATGATGATGATGATTCATCCTTTCCCGTCCAGGGTAATCGCTCAGTTCCTTCGACATAGTTGCGCTGCCCACAACTGCAATTGATCCAGTAAGTGACTCCAGGCGTTTCCCGCCATGAAATGAATCTTTAGGCTTAATTACCTGACACCTGATAGTTGGCTCTGGCCTGTGTGCAACTGCAAATGGTATGAGAAGGCGACTAACTGCTACGTTCTTCACGTGCGGGAATGCTCGCCAAAACTTGGGCTGGTGCAACCTGATCTCTCGTCTCATTTGAACATGCACCTGCGTTGGTAGCTTTTCGCTATTGTCCTACCGAAACCCTGCCTTCGGATCCAACATAGTGCGTATCAGCATGTTGATGTAGCGCCCACGCGCAACTATTTTTGTGACTGAGTAGATTATGGTTGGTGAAAATCAGTGTTTGAGTTGCATTAATTGCTTTCTTGAACACATTGATTTTTAAGCCACCTTAATCTTTGCGCAAACGAGGACACCAGTGCGAAATAACTCCTTCTTTCTTTTTGGAAGGGGTTCCTTCGGGAAAAGGGCAGTGTAGTGTATCTGAGGGCCGTTACTCCTCTTCCCCGGCATGCTTACTTTTTAATTAGCTGTTTAAACTTTTGCTACTCTACTCTCTCTAACATTACTGCGCAGGCCTGACGATGATGAGTAATTGAAAGTGTACGTATGCTGAACTTGATTTCTTAAAAGGTGAGAAGCCTTGGCGAGCCTAAAACGACCTTCATGGGGAGTGTGAAAGTGAACCAGAGCGAAATGTTCGCTCACATGTTAAAAACAAGTCTTACAAAGAGTGGGGGTGTGTAAACGAATGAAAAGACGCGCGCACGCGCAAAACCTGTAAGAACTCGCCTAAATAACTGTCATGCAATGGTGCATTTCACATTCTCGAGTTGCTACAACTCTAGCAGCAGAATTAATTAGGTCAGGCGCATCGAAAGGAACAGGAGAGCCACAAATGCAGATATTTTGGCCGGACGTCTGTAAAGACGGAAAGTGTTGCAGAAGCATCAACTGGATAAGGAAATCAGACAATTACAATGATGTGGATCAAATTGGTGACTCATTCACTGATTTAGGAGACTCGGGGACAAAACCAGGTAGAACAGAATAACATATAACCCCTATATTGCAGGCTTCCTTGCTCTAAATTCCGGGGTGGAAGGGGCTAAGGTTCAGGGTTGGGGTTAAGTTTCAAGTTAGGACATGGTAAATAGATAATTTCTGGAAGTTAGCCCAAAGCCACCTGTAATACAGGAGGTAGTCACTCCCGCGTCCAACCGACAACCCACTGAAAACTCATTCGTACTTCTCTCGGGCAGACAGCCGGGATTGACGTCAAAGCCACAAACTCTGAACGATCCGGCTATCTATGCTTATGAACAGCAGTCTTCAGCTTTTGAGACGTCTAGGGGTGATGGTAAAATCTAACCATTCTGATTTTAATCAAGTCATTTGCACGCGCGTGCGCCGAGGTGCTGTCTGCTTTCTAACATTTGGGTGCAGAGAAAACCTAGCAAAAACAACTGAGATTTATGATAAATTATAATACAGAGGAACCTTGGTTATCGAATTTTATCCATTCCGGCACTAAGCTTGTCAGGCGAAATGCTCGTCTTGCGAAAAGAATTTCCTTATTTAAAATAATGGAAATCAATTACTCCGTTCTTCCCCCGAAAAAAACGTTATTGCTAAATGTTATAATGTGCTTGTAATATATTTACTTTTTATAAAGGTATTTTACTGTAATCAGTTGTACTCTACCTTATGAAGAGTCTTTTCTGGATTGATGGAGAGGATTGGGATGTGGAATGAAGGAGGAGGAGAAGGAGGAGGAGGAGAAGGAGGAGGAGAGGGGTGACGGTTTTGAAGGAGAATCCACTTCTCAATTAGACAGGCTCTCTGTCTCTTCTTGTGAATTTCACCCTAATGGGATCGGGTTGTTGTTCACTATTACTTGCTCGTATTTTATATACCTTAACAAAAAAACTATCGATAGAAAATTGTTTGTGTCTTCGCTTTAGGATGTCATTAAAGAAGTTAACGCACCGCGTAGTCACTGTCTTATCAGGGTGATGCTTTTCCAAGAATGCGTTCACCTTTTCTAACATTTCCAACACTTCCCTTGATCTCACCGGAAGAAGTGGCATACTCCCTTACCTCCTTATCCCCGATGAGAACTCGTGTACCTCCTCTTGATTCAGATTCTTATGAAGTTCCATGACGTCCTCGATGGTCAGTTCCTCACTGAGCTCCTACACTAACTCTTACACGTCAGCAGCCAACTCCAGACCGAAAATGTGAACCAGAGTGACAATATCATCCACTAGATGCAGTGCCGGGTTGTTCACTGGTGCAGATGCAGGACCGAAACCTTTCACAGTCTCGCTCAGGGACACCCTCAGGCCACAGATTTCGTAATGCAGAGTTTGGGGCCCTCCATATCATTCGGTCCCCAGCCTTATCGATCAAATATAAGGCACACAGGATAATGAAGTGCTCTTTCCAACATTCTGTGAGGGTCAGTTCTGTAGTGTCAATGCACCTCTCCAACAGAGCCTGCATGTATAGCTTCTTAAAGTTGGCGATGACATTATGGTCCATGGGTTGGAGGAGTGGAGTGGTGATGGGAAGAAGAAACTTGATGGTGATGAACCGATTTTCCGGAAAAAATATCATTTATCTTCGGGGGATGCACAGAAGCATTATCGAGCACAAGTAAGGCCTTGAGCGGTACCTGCTTCTCTTCAAGATAAGTCCCCACTGAGGAGCCAAACACACCATTGACCCATTCCCAGGATTTCGTAATGGAGCTCCACCTCACATTCATCCGCGCCTTGTGCACTGTACACGCCTTGAACATTTGTGGATTTTCGGAGTGATAGACGAGTAGCGACTTGACCTTGTAATCGCCACCTGTATTGGCGCAGAGCACGAGGGTAAACCGAAAATTCATTCGGCTAGTGGCTAGGCAAAGGTATCTTCCTCTTGAATGATCTAGTTTTCTTCGTCAATTTCTCCCAAAACAGGCCAGTCTCGTCACAAATTAAAAACTTGTTGGGGCAGGAACTCTCCTTTAACAATGAATTTCCGGAACTATGGCATGAATTTCTCGGAAGCAGCTTTATCAGAACTGGCAGCCTCTCCATGTCGCACAACACTGTGTGTATCGCTTCTCTTCCTAAATTTATCAAACCATCCGCGACTTGCCTTGCATAAATTTTCTTCTTCAGACGACGTGTCTGGTGTCTTCCTAACAAGGTCCACATACATCACCTTTGCCCTCTCACAAACAATAGCCTCAGAGTCACTAGTGCCACGTAATTGCCTTTCATTCATCCAGACTAACAGCAGTTTTTCAAAATCCTCTAAGAGTTTTTGACGTTGCCTGGTAACCTAGGTAACTCAATTGACCAGATCAAGCTTCTAAAATTCTTCCTTCCTCTTCAAGCTGGTGCAGATTTTTGATGATGACCTGCCATAATCCCTGACAAGATCAGTCATATGAACACCATGCTCGTGCTTTACTATGATTTCCTTCTTCAAATCTACAGTAAATATTTCTTTCTTCCTCTTGAAAACAGTATCTTTAGCAAGCAACATCTTTGATGACATCGTGGATTACAAAATTTTAGTCACAAAACCGCAAAAAAACGAATAAAAACACAAATACATAAAACAATAACACTGCCAACTGAAGTGTCCGAGAATTTGCAAGAACCAGCGGGAACACTAGAAAGCAACACACGGTTTTCTCGTTAACTGAATGGAAGCTCGTCAATCGACATAAATTTACTGCAAGCGGCTCTTTCGTTACCTGAAACGCTCGTAGCTGAGTTTGCTTATCACTCGATGTTTCTCTGTAATATATTAAAATTATGAGCTTCACCACATGCCTCATGTCGTGGGCAGAGCAACGGTGAATGTTGCGTGAAATGTGCAGCATCTATCGAAACCCCACTGCTCTTCTTCAACTTACCCCTATGGCAAACAATTTCAAGACAACCAGACGTGGCTAAGCTATCCGCTGAATGTTCTTACCAAAGAGTATCCCCCGCGTCCTTCCTAGTTGCCTAACATTTGCCTCAAAACAAAGACTCCTGCGACACTGACCCAAGTAAAAAGTTATCAAACGCAAAATTCCAAACATGCTCACAATGCTGACAACAGGGTCCCTGTGGCCAACAAGGTTATGTCTGGGTATTTTTACTTTACTTAACCTATTTAGAAATCCTTATGCCACTTAGCCGCATAAGAATCTATGACCTAAGGAACACACTCTCAAAATTATTCAAAGATCTTTTATGTTCCAAAACAACGGTATTTCATAGTTGTGCCCCTATCTCGCTGCCAGGTCGTTGATCTACCGACCATAGCTGTGTTTCCGATGGTCCAGCAACCCGTTGTTGTTAACTGATGTTTCCTACGCACTGCCTCCGGTAATCCTTTCTCATAGTTTAGCGCTTTCTTGTTTCTGTTATCGAATCTATACCTCCTCCTCCTCCTCCTCCTCCTCCTCCTCCTCCTCCTCCTCCTCCTCCTCCTCCTCCTCCTCCTCCTCCTCCCTCCTCCTCCTCCTCCTCCTCCTCCTCCTCCCTCCTCCTCCTCCTCCCTCCTCCTCCTCCTCCTCCTCCTCCTCCTCCTCCTCCTCCTCCTCCTCCTCCTCCTCCTCCTCCTCCTCCCTCCTCCTCCTCCTCCTCCTCCTCCTCCCTCCTCCTCCTCCACCTCCTCCTCCTCCTCCTCCTCCTCCCTCCTCCTACTACTACTACTACTACTACTACTACTACTACTACTACTACTACTACTACTACTACTACTACTACTACTACTACTACTACTACTACTACTACTAATACTAATACTGATAGCTCGACCAAACGTAATCAATGAACTCACAATAACAAATAGCAGTTGCATCCATTTATGGGGAAACAAACATTCGCCGCACCTACCTCGTTCCCTATCCCTACCCCACAAGAGTCCCGATGGCAAGACACTTTTCAAGCGATCGGATCTGGGCGTGAGGGACAAAGCTAACCGCCCCACCTGTGCATGCCACACACCATCTGGCTCCTAACTCCACACCCAGCAGGTTTCACTGAGGAGGATGGGAAGGCTTTGATGTCATGCCAGTGAGACCACCATATTAATGAGGAGCCATTTTATAGTAAATTTAGTTCCGAAGGGAAGGCAGAACTGTCTAGTTACCTGGCTGCTCTCGCATCCGCAGCCTTCGTCGTGTCGTAAATGACTCCAGCGCAGCAAATTTACTAATCTGAGGGATACGCCTATTTATCTTGAGGTCGGGCCCCTCCGCCTCTCAAATTATCTGCCTCGTCCCCTCTATCTCTCTCTTCTCCCCCACCATGCATCAAAATGATTGGCATAATCGCTATGCCTGATGCCCCAGGAAACGCTCACTTATCGCGTGTCACACACAAGCGAATGTACTAGTTCACCTGCGTCACCAACGTTCAAGGACCTCGCTGAGGGACTAAGTGCTGGTTCTAATGTGTGCACATGACCGAAAATTTCATAGCACAGACCACATATTTTTGGATCGTGTGAATTTGGATAACGGGCGATATTTTAATAATCGTTAATTCATGTGCGTGTTTACGCGTAAGGACGAATAGGACAGCGCGGAGGTGGAATGTGCGCATGCAGCACAGGTAGGGACGGCCAGACCTTGAGGTGCTGGTTCCCTAGGCACGTTGCGATGTATTCGCAGGTGTCCGATCAGGCCGATGCGCAAATGGAATGTGAGGATACGGTGCGGGCGCGGATGGCACTCCGTGTGGACTGCGAGCAATGCTCCTCTATGTCGTGGTGACAGATATGGAGAACGGAAACCGAATAGAGGAATGGAAATTGCGACCGCTTATGGCACAAGGGGGTGGCGAAATACACGCGTGAAAAAATCAAATCGCCAATCAGCACGCGCTGCGTCATCGAACAAGCGTAACGCCTTTGCTCACGCGTGCGACACAATCAGTGGTGGGTCGAGCATTCGAGATCGTTACAATAAGGGTTCTCGCGCAGGACGCAGCCAATCCCCAGCGGGAGTGTGCTAGAACTGCTAGCATTAAAATAAAAGCGATATTTTATAGCGGGTCAGACATCGTTTTACTCAGAATACTGGCATAAGGAGGTTTCTCTCGAGTCCCACTTTCCTACTCTCTCATCTACCCCCTGAGACATAACAGATACCATGAAAGTGACTAATCGGGACGAACCCATACGGTAAGTTGGTTAATTCGGAGAAAAGTTGAGTGGTTCGAGTCGGCTGATGCAAGTTTTTGATCGCTCACCACCGCATCTCACGATAATTGGCCATATCGAGCGCCGGTTTCGACGAAGTCTATCGTGTGCAGCATAGGTCGAAAATGAGGGTCGGGAAGGGAGCGGTTGTCAAGGTAGGATGATCGACACCCTGAATGCTCTCAAATCAAAGGGGCGGGAAGACAGATGGGCAAGCCTTTACTGAGGCAGAGAGTATCATTTCGATTATCGTAGTCCAACGATGTCTGTCGTATACTCCATAACGTGGTGACGCAGGGACGATGACTTGCGCTGGATTACGCACAGCTTATCACGCGCGTTAAGCGGGCCAAAGGCGACAGCAGCGCTGACGACTAGGAGAGTGATCAGCTACAAGGTAAGACAAGGTAATATGAACGCTCCTCCCCACCCCCACCGCCCCGGTAATACAGTTGGCCTTTGACCAAACTCCCGGAGACTCCTGTGTTCTATCCACGACCTAAACCCTAAGCCTAACTCTAAGTCTAGCCTTAGCTCGAAGCTCCACATTCACCCTAAGCCTACCCTGGACAGTAGAACTAATCGTTTCAGAAGTTAGCGGAGGGCCCCTTAATGGGAGGGGTGTGAGGTTCCTATTCCCTGCCTCGCCGGGGAGTTTTCCGGTGGCTGGACAAGTCAACCAAGGCTGGAGGAGTAGGATCTAGTTCAGAGGTCGGGGCAGAGGAAGGAAGTTGATAGGATGCGCTCCTGTCTCGTTATTCTAACGCGACGCATTCGGATGTACGTAAGAAAGTGTGGGGGTTACGTAGAGGCTGAGTAGCTGTATGACTTTAACAAAAACCTTCTTCGGGAGGCAAAACGTTTTGGCAACCGTGCAGCCCAGCTGCCCACGAAGCCATTAACAGAGACTTGGTTGCCGTCTACTGGGTGAACTCTGAGTGCACCGAGATGGACTTACCGCACCCCAGTTTAGCCAAGACGGATGCTGCTTTCGCACTCACTTCGATAGGCGCCTACCCGCTCAACCGATATAACCTGCCCCGCAGGAAATAGGTCTACACCTGTGGGGGAGAACTGGCGTTGACAGTTACCATGACTACAGTGTTTTCAACAATTGGTGTTGACTGGGGCGTTAAGACTCTCCTTACTACTACTACTACTACATCTACTACTACTACTACTACCACTACTACTACTACTACTACTACTACTACTACTACTACTACTACTACTACTACTACTACTACTACTACTACTACTACTACTACTACTACTACTACTACTACTACTACTACTACTACTACTACTACTACTACTACTACTACTACTACTACTACTACTACTAATAATAATAATAATAATAATAATAATAATAATAATAATACTTCTACTACTACTACTACTACTACTTCTACTACTACTCCTACTACTACTACTACTAATACTACTACTTCTGCTAAAACCTATAATAATACCACTCTCATTGATAGTATCATAACTATACCAGCTCTAATACTCGGGGAATGTTACCGACAAGGACGAGGGAGTTTTACATAGCAATAAATGGCCTATTTTCGTTGCCAGCCAACCATAATTAAGCCTTTACCTGGTTAGCCAGAAACTGGGGCATGATTAGTTCGTGATGACAAACAGTAAGAAAGTACTTTTCTGGGCTGCCGTATTTTTGGCAGTGACAGGTCTTGAATACTCATTGCTCGTCGCTATGTGACTGCCTGCGAGAACAATATTGGATTGTCAAAGATGAAGTTTTTTTGAGGCATGTGGTATTATATTTTGTCATTCTCACGTTTTGGTTATAAATCTGCAACACATATTTCCTCTTCTAAATAACTTGAAGTTCGGGAAAATATTAAAATCTATTTTTATTTATTTTTTTTGCGTACAGACAAAAAATCAGAAATTAATGGGTTTACGGAATATGTGTTCTTACCTGGAAATACATAGGTGAAGACAGCTGGGAAAATTAATGGTACGTTTTTTTAATATTAAAACTCTTCAAACAGTATCAATTTGGTTTTCAAAAGTGCGGTCGGGTAACTTTGACACACGACTGAGCCACGCCGTCGACCAGAATCATCGGTGAATATCGACTAACAGAAAATAACAATCAAGTCAGATCCATCTCAAAGTTCACATGCAATATTGTTAATCTTAGGTGTTCGCAAGCAGATAGTGTAAACAGAGCTATTTGAAGTCAGTTAAGTGGAAAATTTGAATATGTGGGTTTAACATGAACTGAACGAAAAGCAGCAACAACAATCGTTTGAAAGCTTTTATGATGTTGCCCTCTCGTCGCAAAACTGATTCATTTTTGAATCGAATTGTAACATGTGATCTGAAATTGATTCGATACGATAACCGCAAACATTTAGCACAATGGTGAGATCAGGACAAGCCACCAAACCACAACTAAAAGTTGATAGTGAGTGTTTGGTGGGCTGGCGCAGGTGGGATCCATTATTTTCATAAAGCCTGGCTCTTCAATCATGGCAAAAGTACAGCGCAACCAGCTGGACCAAATGATCCCAAAACTTGTAGAAAAAACGGCCTACCGTTCGACCTTACCGATCGACTCCTATGCTGTTGCACGACGACGCTAGACCACACACCGCGCAAATGGCATTGAAGTTGGAAGCTCTCCATCATCCACCATACTCACCAAATCTTGCCCCCACTGAATTCTTATGGAATTTGGACAACTTTTTCGTAGGACAAGAATTTACTTCCGATAATGCTGTCAGACAGGCCTTCCAAGATTTTATCACTTCTTGAGTAAACAGGCTTTTAGACTACTGGGCTAAGCAAGCGACCGCTGAAACGGTGAAAGTGTACTGACAATATGTGTGCATACTTTGATGGATGAGGCTAATCCTCGTATCTAGAAAACATGAACAAATTTTGTTTTCCTTTTTGCAACTTTCAGACTGGACGTCACAATAAACCAGAGCAGTCAGACATACCATCATGGCCCATATTCCGTCGTGGTTTTAAGACAGCAGTGCTACCTCGACTGTGGGTGCCCTTGTCCATGGGTGCATTCGCACGCGCGCTTGACAGGGAAACCTGATCACGCGGTTGCCGATCCAGGTCGCTGTACCTGTGAGCGCCTGTAGTAATGCTCCTGGCTTATGAACCAACAACTGGCAGTCCCGGTAAAAAAAAATCTTCACACTTACTCATCTGTCGGTTGTTTCTACAAGAAAGCTATTTACTGCCAAGATTGCCTCTCTGTGGCTTGTGATCTGAAACTTCCGACTCACAGCTTTAAAGGATCGGCCCGGCTACCACCACCGCCACTACAAAAGCAAATGCTGCCGACACGACAAGCTCTAGTACCATTCTGCTAATTAATATTTTTTCCCATCTTTTCAGCACCTTGCAGACGGCAGGATATTTAAGTGCAAACTTTACTGAAGGACTAATTTTGGTAGGGATGCCTTGTACGGCCGCCTAAACAGGACACGGGAATAGGAACCATCCTGTCTGCTTAAATAGGTGACCTTACGGCAAAGTACAGGACGGGAAAATATATCCGTGTCTCAGCGCTAATTTTAACTATAACCTTAACCGTAGCCCTACCTTAAACCTAAACCCCACGGATAACGCAGTAATAACCTTACACCTTAGCCTCATCATGACCCTAACCCCAACTCTGTCCTTAACCTCAAAGTTAAACCTAACCCTAAACTCAACCCTAACTGTCACCTTAATCCTTAACATCATTTCCTTGGAATTTACCACAAAGCCATATGTTTTGTGGGTAGTTCCTTTTCCAGTCTCCTGTTTAGGTGGCCATTTAGGGCATCCTTGCCCTATTTTCAAGCGTGCTGATTTAGTTCCTCGATTTTTTGCTCAGACCGACTGTTCATACCTTTAAAACCGAAGTTTACTCAGGTACAGTACGGTTTTACGTTTTCGGGATTTTCCGATTGGTGGTATTCCTAATCAACGTACTATTAACTGTTATATTATTTCCTTTATATTTTCACTCCGCTTAAAGTCATTCGTTAATATTCAAAAGCCATATCCATTGGATGATGCTGGTTTGCGAGTCATTAGCGCCCGCCGCAACTTGATTTGGCCCCCGTATTGGTTCAGCACATTTACCACGCGGCCCATTAAGGGGGCACCCGACAGTTCGACCGTCGTAGTCCGACGATGTTGACCGCATGTTCCATGGAAGGGTGGTGCAGGGACGGTGACTTGCGCGTGGAGTAGTTTTAAAGTGATAGTAGACTTGCGATGAATCTACCGCACTCTCTCCTCCTCCCCCACCTAAGCCCGGTGTCATGGCAATGTCAAGAAGACCGGAGACGGGAGAAGACGCAGGTTGCTGGTGCAGCCGGAGCCGCCTTTGGGCGTACCACCACACCTGACTCAGATCCCACGCAGTGGGAGTGCCATAAAGGCCACATTAAGAAGGAGCCATTGCAGCCTGACTCGCAGTCCGCCGGTCAGTAACTCCACACAAAAACACACATTGGGCTGACCACGCGGTCCGAGTTATCCCGTCAGTTGGTAACCTTCCAAGCCACGGCTTTTAGCGCACCGTGATAGTTTCAAGTGCGTCAGATTGTTTATAGTGAGGAAAATGCACTGAGTTTTTGACCTCACTGTCTCCCACACCCCCACAAACAGACCACCGTCCGAGCGAGTCAGTTGTCTGATGCGGAAGTAGGCGCAGCTGCTGGTGACCTAGTCTACGTGTACTACGCACATGACCTGGCCCCCCAAACACAAGCACCAGGATTTCACACAAGAAGGGTTTGAAGGGCTTACATGTGTGAGATAGCCAGAGTTCACGTAAGGAAGGAGTCATCACAGCCTAACTCTCAGACCATCACTCAGCCACTCAACACAACACACATTGGACTGACTGTGAGGCCTGAGTGTAATTGTCAGTTGGCAACCTTCCAGCCCACGGCGCTGATCGCCCCTGTGATATTCTTAAGCTCAGATCACACATGCAACAGAGGAGCTACACGAAGAAGGAGCCGAGAATCATACTTGCCTCTCATACAGTTATGAAGACTAAGAGCAGGTTTTTTGTGGTGTTGCGTGTGATCATGTGAGGTTCAGTCTGATGAGGAGAGATGTAGTGATGTGGTATGGCCGGCGGTGTTCTAACTCAGATTTTTCATGGAGAAGTATGTGAACTACTAGGAGCATGCGGTGTGTGAATGTGAGTGGGCATTGTGGACAGTTGAATAGAATGCGGTGGGTGTCTGTTGGTGCTTCTGGTACTGGTTCACCTGTGCCTGTGAGATGGATTCGCAAGTGACTGATCAGGCCAATGTGTGATGTTAATGTGCGATCGCAATGTGGATAGGTTAGTACTGAGTCCCCATCGCTGGTACTGGGGGCGTTGCTGGTGGTGGAGGGAGCAGGTGGAAGGTAGTAGGAGGTGGCTACTGAGGTGGTGGAATTGGGGTAAGTAGTGTTCGTCACCGTGATCGTCGAATGGGGTGGAGGAGGGCGGACGGTTTCGGTGATCGTGGGCGGCGGGGTATCGATGAAGTTGTTATAAGTGATTGGGTTGGTCGTCGTTGTGGGGTCTGAGGCAGATGTAGCAGAGGTTGGTGATATGATATTTTTGTTGCATGGAGTTCGACGATGTCCGACCAGGCCGATTCGCGCGCCGAATATGCGTTGACCTCGGGGGCACATTGGAAGGGTTTGCAAATTGGCCGTTTGATCCGTGGTGCTTGTGAGCCGCCCTTTTGGCCTAAGCAGTGGAGATCCGGTTGGCCTCATAGATTGCTGCACCAGTCTTCACGGATCTTCTCCATGCCCGTCAATCCTGGGCGAGGCCCCCCCAGTTCGCCGGGTTGATTTGCAGTTGCTTCAGAGCTTTCTTCAAAGTGTCCTTGTAGCGTCATTTTTGACCTCCTTCTAGGCGAGCACCCATAGCGATATCTACGTAGGAAAGTCGTTTGGTTAGTCGCTCGTCGTCTATTCTCACCAGGTGGCTGCTCCACCGCAGTTGCACTTGCCTCAACATGACGCGAATGCTGAGGATTCCGGTCCGTTTCAGGACTTCCATATCCGGAATCCTTTCTTGCCATCTCAGCTTCAGTATTCTGCAGAGGCAGCTGAGATTGAAGTGATTCAGCATCCTGGCTTGGTTCGAGTAGACGGTCCAGGACTCCACTCCGTAAAGGAGGGTCGTCAAGACGACGTCCTTGTTCATCTTCAATTTGGTGTTCAGGTGAATACCATGGCAATTCCACACGGATACCTGCAGACGGCCGAAGGCCTGACTGGCTTTGGGGATCCGTTGGGCAACCTCGTCATCGATTCTCGTGTTGCTTGACAGCGTGCTTCCTAGATAGCGAAGCTTTTCAAGTTTTTGAGTTGAGCACCGTTTACATTGATTCGGGGAGCATTGTATTCCGCGATGGGTGGCGGATGGTGCATGACAACCGTTTTGACTGTACCGATTGTTAATCCTAAATCGGCGCAGCCTGCAACGAAGAGGTCCATACTCCTTTGCATGTCCTCCTCCATCACGGTGTTAAGGGTGCAGTCGTCCGCGAAGAGAAATCATGGACTGTACCAGTAGCCACGCGGTGGCCGATGCAGTCCGTCTTGGGCTGATCGTTTTCGCTGGCTCAGCCCTTTGGTCGATGGTTTCGGGGCTTGACAGCCAGTGATGTTACGCATCGTCACCTTGATAGAGGGTGCTTGTAACCCTGCAGGTGAGCTCATCGCGGGGCTGTGGCTGCTCGGATTTCTTAAGTTCGCCGTGAGCCCATTGCCCTGCTCTTTATGTTTGCAGTGATGCAGGAATAAATATTAGCCGTATGAAGGTCTAAATGTCTGCTGATAGATTTACTATCTGAATATCATACTTAAAATATGAGTCATTCTGCTGTTGAAGCGCCTCAGTCTAGGGTAGTTGCTCTTGAAATTTCGAAAATGTGGCCAGTTTCATCAATGGGAATTGCAATCTGCGAGGTTAGGACTAACCTCCGAGTTATCAGTTTGTGCTCCTATAGGTGAATCCGCAGTTTTCGTCCAGGTTCTTCGGCGTAGTTGCAGTCTTATTAATTACAACATATTTGGTAGCAACTGCTGAGGTTTCGGTAGGGGATAGTCCGTCCTCAATTTGCATCATACGAGGACGCATTTTTACCTGGGGTCGTGGATTTATGCCTACTCCGGTGGGTTACAACAGCCGAGGGACTGTCTCGGAGACTCCTTTTATGTAGGTAATGACCTTATAGACCTCGGGTTGTTGTTCTCTTGTTCGTCATCTATCCAGTTGCTTCGTTTGACAAAACAACTTTTGTATCCATAAGTTCAGATGAGGTCATTAAGATATTGCACTCAGCTCTTTTGTCTGTTGGCATGCTGCAATGTGTTTGGACTAGAGTTCGGACGCAGATAGTTTTGCGAGACAGAGGGTGACTGCTGTTAAAGTGTAGTATTTACTATGTGCTGGTATTTTTCTCCTAATACCGTGTGTTGAAGTTGTCCAGTTGTACACCGGCGCACAGGGACATGGAGTAAGGGAAGTTGGTTGTTTGTTTCCACTTCCACTGTGAATTCAATATTCGGGTCAGCCGAGTTCAGGAATTAATTGAGGTGCTTAATGTCATATTTTTATAAAATGATGAAAGTGTCATCAATATAACGAAATCAGAACATTGGTTGACACTTCCTGGACACAAAGTGTTGTATCCGTTGATGGACCACTTCAGCAATCAGACCTGATAGGGGGGAGCCTTGTGTTTTTTCATACATTTGTCCACCAAAGGTGGAGTAGGGATTAGGATGATGTCGTAGAAGCTCGAGCAGATGTTCGGACTTCAGGGGCTTGTCCATCTCGTTGAGCAAACGCAGTTCCGCTACGAATCCATCCGAAGGAAAGACAAAGTTACTAGCATCCTCCATCGAGGCGGTGAGCTGTAAGACCAGACTATCCATCAAAAGGCTGAAACAGCAAAAGAAATCAATCCAAGCATGATAATCTTGGCTAGTCCTTTAAAATTATGATTGGTTGACAGCAGTGAACGCCCTGAAAATGGAAAGCAGACCCGGCTCTTCGAACCATCAGCAACAAGACAAATCTATTCCAGTGAGCTATTTACGTTCCCCGAAAAACCAACTTGTTAAACTATGATGGTGGGCGAGTAGCCATACACGAAACGTCGTCAAATGCTGCATACAAAATGGAACGAAAGCTCAAACTGCATAGTCCGTAGATACTGACGAGCTTTCCTCCACAACAGGGGAGACTCAGAAGCCATTAGCTGCATTCTCACACCACTGGGAGCCAGGATTTCCCAGAGAACAGTGTCAGTCAGCAAGAAGAGCTGTCATAAATTCAAAAGAAAGGCAGAGACATCGTAACTTGACCGTCAGCCCAGAGGAGAAGGTAGTTACTTCACCAGGTCTCGACCGCCTAATCTACGACCCTTAGATATCATGGCAGTTTAAAATGAGTCAGATCTATTTTAGTTAGAAAACGAAGCGCCAAATCCCTCTCTTAGCGCGTATCAGAAACATGTTTGGAGCACCGTCTGAGGTCGAGTATTTCATCTATCATGTGCGACTGCATGACGCAGCTGCGAGGACGTTTAGCTCAGCAGTGGGCCCCCCAATGTTCCCTCTGTGTGTTCTGGTACATAAACTGTAGGTCCTAGTCAGATGATATTTATGCGCGAACTTTGAGTGAATCACGCGGAGCACCGGACTGGCTGCCAGCGGACGCTGACAGGCGTGAGTGATTGACACGAGCCACGATTAGTGGCGTGGATGGCCAATCGGTGGCTGTGTGGGAGGCACTGGTGTCAGCGAAGACGCAGTAATTGGCATAGCGAAACCGGTGACGCGTCTGAGCAGGTCGCTGCCCCACCACCCTAGAACCCTCTTTTTATAGGTTTTTGTTCCCACTGGTGATCCATTGAGTGCTCAAGCCCGACTTCAGTTCGTTTCTTCTGCCCGAAGCTCGGCCCCGTGCGATGTCGGCGGATTGCTGGAAGCGACAAACTGGCCATGCATCTGCTTCCCACTGCATAGGGCCTATGCTTGGTAGACCTCATTTCTGACGAGTGTGGTTGTACAGTAGGTTAGTGAAGTCAGGAAATATGCCTAAGTTACCGAAACCTGCCCCAGCCAAACTGGAACCAGCCCAAACGTGTCCACCAAATTAATAAATACCGACCTCATTATATTCCATGTACTAATGCGCTAATTGAAAAAAAAACCAGTCTTAAGAAAAATGAAAATTCCGAAAACTGCAAAAAATCGTGTTGCATGAGTAAAGTCAGATTTCAGGCGTGCATACTGCTTTTACACGTAACTACCTGACTAAATAAAACGACATAGGCACAAGAAGGTTCTCAAAAAATTAAGATATATTTTTATAACATATTCTCATAGAAGTAGCTTTAGATGCAATCCTAAGCATAGCATTTTGTTCATATTAAGAACAATGTTCTTTCATCAAATTCATGTACGGTTTTGGCTGGCGGTGGAGTCTGCTGCGCTTCCAAAGGTCCTTGAACTTTCAGTGAATACGGTTCAATTTTAACTGCTTGCAATGGCTTGTCCATAAAGATAGCTTTTGTGCGGCGCTTTTATCAAAAACCTTCAAAATAAGATATTTATGGAAAGTATTTACCGAATTAGGGAGTGTTTGAACGTTCTTTTTAGCGTAGATGATCGTCTGGGGACATCTGAATGTTCATACAAAAATGAAGTCACATTGACAGAAAAAATGAACGCTGACAGCAAAATTCATCAACGAATATGCTTTCAATTAAAGGAGAAACTTGCTCTTATAAGTTACACATAAAAACTATTTAAATACGGCAGTCGATCGAGGGATATTCATGCACTTTAAATTTTTACACAATCAAGCCAGGCAAAATTTCGATTTTGGCCTGTGTTTTTTTTTTCATTTTCCTAAAAATGGTGATACTTTATCCTGCCGCAAACGTAAGAACGTACTTTCCTCCGTAGTTTTACCTAGGTTAGTAGGAACAAAAAGCACCTTTCAGTTTGTACTCACGAGGAAGACAAACGGTGTTTTAGTCTGATGAACAACGCTCATTCTCGAGCCCCGTTAGCAGCCACACAGTGGCTAGTAGTAGTAGAGGCAGATTAACAATGTCAACAGGGACAAGGGATACTGGAATGGTCATTTCAGGCTCATTAGCCGTCATCAGCCAGTCGTACCAAACCCAAGGTGGTGCCCCAGCCGAGGCTCTGCCTCTACTACTACTACTGGCCACTGTGCGGCTACTGGCGGGGCTTGAGAATGAGCCCCAAGGCAGTGCGGTGAGCGTTAATCAACGAATGTTTTCATTTGACTGAGGTCATGGGCCATGGCTAGCTCCTGCTTTGAGCCAATTAGTACACAGCTTTTTGGAATGAAGAATTACAGCTTGGTCGAGCCGAGTAGTCTGCCCAGCAGGAATTGAGGTCTTTTATTTCCGTTGAAGGTATCTGTTTGAACTTTTTCATTTCAGACGGCCTTTTGTTCTTGTTCACTTAATATATTTTCCTGTATTCCTTGAGGGCAAGTTACCTGTTAGTGAGGAATAACAGTGGACAAATCAGGGATTAGTGAGAGGACTTTTGTGTTATATTAGCAACCTTGCCATCGACCCAGGCACAGCCCTCAGGAATTCTTACCCTAAAATTTGGAAAGGGCTAATCGAAGGGAACAATTAACCCAGAAACGAACATTTTCTGGACACATCTCCTTCAATCAACGCTCTTTTATCATGATCTTTGTGGTCGGGCAGCCATCCAGTGTCCCAGTGCCACTTCGATAGGCGACGAAAGACATCCGAGACTATTCTTTCGTTTTGTGGCAGGATGCAACACCTTGGGAGGAGTTGTGTAAGTGACCTCCTTTAGTTAGTATCCTAGTGTTTCCTACAGGAGTTAATGATTTCCTCAGGATAGAGCGTGGCGCTCACTGACCAGGTTACGGGAAATGCTCATCCGAATGGCCAGTCCGGTCTGCTTTATGTTAGTTGGTATCCCATTACCCCTATACTGATTCCCAGCTGGCTGCAGCTTCTCAGCCCGGTAGTACGTTTTGTCTAAGTGGTTGTACATGTAGTGCAAGCATTGGTTGTAAAAGCTGGTTCCCACAACGGGCTGCGCTGTAAATCAGCTGGGCCAAGACGAAGGTTTGATTGGGTTACGGCCTGCATTAGTCAGTATGCACAGAGGCCGCTCGTCCTCCAAGTAATGCTGCAAATGAGGGAGGTAGTGCAATCACGGCAGCTTCAGTTATTAGGGAAGGCCCTACAACCTTCTGGCCTGATTCCGTATGAGAAGAGGAGAAGTGGGACGCCAGCTGAGAGCATAGTGTATTCAGTACAGAACTATCGGAGAAGGGGTTGGGTAGAAGTTGGCAGCCGGAGAGCACACGTCCGGCGCCACGGGTGCGACGTCCCAAATGTGAGACTGTGCGGAGTCGCCACAGGACATCCAGCGAGGTCATATGGGAGTCAGCCTTGAAGATGATTGGCCGGTTTGGACAGCCAGGATTGGCCATCAATGGTTCGCACGTGCATTTAGCCGCGAAAGGTTCCGCATTGCAACATGCGCACGGAGCCGAGCCACTACAGTGCCATGCCTACGCGTAGGCTTCACGCCGAACCGCAGCTTCCTAACTGGGTACTGATTTCTGCCTAAAAGACTAGGCTTGGATTGTAGGCATTGCTCGTAGAAGCTGAGGTATACTGGCATAGTGGGGTTCGGTAGTGTTCTGGGGATGTCTAAGCCATCCTATTTAACGACCGCACTGCTTATCTCCTCGAGGAGGAAGGGACTAGAAAAGCTGCTCTAAACAAACATTTGGATCACTTCCTCTGCACGCGGACCATGGCTCGCAGATGTGTGCAGAATAACGAAACAAACAACAACCATCGTACTCACCCTCCCCGCCCCTGGCCGTACCCTAAGGATGGCTCGGGTAAGCTCGCTCACAATAGCAGCCTGGAATGCTCGTTTCCTTTTAGAAAGTCAGAGGAGTAACTGGTCTGAACGGAGAACGACGCTAGTCGCTCGAGAACTGGCGCGCTACAAGGTGGACATCTCTGTTCTTAGCGAGACCCGATTCTCTGAACAGGGTCAGCTGGAGGAGGTGGGTACCGGCTGACGTTTTCCTGGAGCAGCCGCCCAAAGGAGGCCACAGGACCTACCTTTTTGGGAACTGACATTCACCCCCACCCCTCCTCCCAGTGACGGGCACTGATGAGGTGACGAGCAAATTCCACCAGGGCCTGCACGTCCTCGGCGCACCTGTGCCGAAGGCGGACAAACTGGTTGTCCTTGGCGATTTCAACACCCACGTCGGGACAGACCACGCTGTTTCCCGATGGTTCCAGCGGTCATGATGATAACGGCCTCCTTCCTCTGCGAACATGCACTGAATAACGCCTCCTTCTGGCCCAACACCTTGTTCCGCTTTCCTGGACGCACCCCCGATCGCGGTGCTGACAAATGCTGGACGATGTTCTCTACCGGAAGCGAGATCGATAAGACGTACTTATGACCAAGGTGATCTGCGACGCCAGTAGCTGTGCGGATCACCGCCTCATCATCTCCAAGATGGGGCTCCAGGTTAAACCTCGCAGAAAACCCTCAGGTAAGCAACAAATGAGCCCAGAAACTGGATGATCTGCGGACTCCAGATTATAAGGCTACTGTGGAAGACACGATAGTGTGAGCTGCGGAACTTCGTCCAGTCCATCCCCCTCCATGTCCTCGGACGCGCACGGCGTCAACACCAGGACTGGTTTGATGGCAATGACGCTGACATCAGCAACCTAATCATCGAGGAGAACTGACTATAAAAAGGATACCTGGACCTTCGGACTAATGACCAAAACGCAGCCTCTTTCAGATACCACCACCTTGTACTGCAACGGCTACGGGCGATGCAGGACACCTGGAAAGTCCACAATGCTGATGAACTCAAAGGGTACGCGGACCGCAACGAAATTAAAAAGCTTATTCGAGGTCATCTACGATCCCTGCATCAAGAGAACGGCACCACTGATCACCTCCGATGGCACAACACTTCTCACGGAGAAATACCGAATTCTGAGGCACTGGTCCGAGCACTTCGGATGTGTCCTCAATTTCTCATCAGCCATCTCCGATGCTGCCATTGACTGGCTCTCCCAGGTGGACATGAAAAATGACCTGGATCTCCCATCCTCTCTACCACAAACCATCTGGGCTGTGCAATAGAGTTCAAGCGATAAAGCACCGGGATCCGACGCAATCCCACCGGAAGTCTATAAGCACCGTGGAGATATGATGGTGTCAGATGCGGAACGTCACCCAGTCCACCATCGTCACCGTCCTCGAACGCGCGCGCCATCAACACCAGGACTGGTTTGACAACAATGGCGCCGATATCAGCAACCTAATCACTGAGAAGAACCGACTAAACAAAGCTTACATGGACCACCGGAATGATGACAACAAAGCATCCTTCTTCGCTACCGGCTGCGCCAACTTCACATAAAAATCAACAGGAACCATCACCCAACACGGAATACAACACTCCTCAAATCAATGTGGGCGGCAGCCAAAGTAAACCAGTGGATAACTTCGCCTATCTATGAAGCACGCTGTCACGCAACCGGAACATCGACGACGAGGTTGCTCATGGGATCTCCAAAGCAAGCCAGACCTTAGGCCGACTGCAAGCTTCCCTGTGGAATCGCCATGGCCTTCAACTGAACAATAAATTGAAGATGTACAAGGCCGGTGCCTTTTGTGACATTCCTTTATAGTGCGTGGGCCTGAACCGTATTCTCCAACCAAGCCAGGAAGCTGAATCACTCATCTCAGCTGTCTCCACAGAATACTGAATCTGAGATGGCAGGACAGGATCTTCTATGCGAAAGTCCTGGAAGGAACCGGATTCCTCAGCATCCATGCCATGCTGACGCAACTGTAACTGTGATGGAGCGGTTATCTTGCGAGGACGGATGACGAATGATTACCCAAACCACTTTTCAATGAATATATCGCTACAGACGCTCGCCGACATGGGGGGATAAAAACGACACTACAAGAACACCGAAGAACTTGTGGGGTCTAGGCAGTGTTTGCCCTCAGAACGCTACAATCATCAGACCCAGTTCCGGCTTGACGGAGAAAGTGAAGGCGAGCGAGAGAGAGTGAAGTTATTAATTCCGTACAGACATTCAGTGGTGTTCTGAGGGTTCGACGCGCGGCAAGCCCTGAGCGCACGTCTGTCCACGGGGGTGATGCTGACGTGAATGAGTAAGAGTCATGTGAGGGTCAGGGTCGTCCGCTCTGCCTGTGATTAGCTGTCCCCGCGGCCGTATGCGGGCCATCCGACGGCGCGATAGCTGCGATCCCGTGATCTCTTGTGCGGCGTGAGCGCCAGAGTTGGAAGGCGCTACAAATCCCCACCCCTCCCCCGACACCAAACAAATTGAGGAGTGGACAATGTGACCGTCTCTGTTATGAATGAGTAAATCCAGAGCACACACGAGTTTGAGAACCGGCCGATGAACACTGGAATTGCTCAAAACATAGGTAAGGCTGATGCGCTGACCTGTGCAGAGGTGCAGTTTGGAGGTTGCAGAGGCGTGTGCTGGTGTGGGCTTGTCGGGCACAGCGCATCCCAATGAATGCTGAGCCAGACGAATCCATCAGTAAAGAGTTTCACCGTCGTCTCGGCTAGAAGATGCGATAGATTGCAGAGCTTGTCAAACGCATTTGGGTTTCATTGCTGTAGACGCAGAAGGGGATTGACGATCTGGGAGGAGATCACGGTTAAGGATGCCGGTGAAAAGTGTCCGAAAAAAGAAAAGAACTGGTGTTGGCACGGTTGAGGAAGTACTCTTACGATAGACCTGGAGGTAAGGATGATTTGTATGGCCACCTGAACCAGGAAACGGAAATTGAAAAACCCCGCCCCTTTAACACAAGTGAGTTGGCGATATTTTTTCGGCAGGGGTAAAAATTCACGTGGCTTAGCTCTAACGCTAACCTTAACATTGAACTTAACTTATTAAGGTTGTCTTTTATGGCCGCCTAAATACGACACGGGAACAGGCCACAGTGCATGCAGCTTCACGCCAAGTTCCAGGGAAAGTAGGGTAAGCATTTAGGCGAAGGGTGAGGTTAGGTTTACGGTTGGGGTTAATATGAGAGTTGGAGTGAAGGTCAGGAATATGTTAAGGCTTGGGTTTGTGTTAACTGCAGGGTTTAGGTGTAGGGTCGGGCAAAGATTAAGGCTGCAATTTAATTTTATGCGAGGGTTAGTGCAGTGTATACTGTCCGCACTGACAATACATCACGCCACCAATGTATGGCAAAACAACTTTCAAGGTCATGTACGCAGAGCCAAATCACATTTTTTTCTGATTGGCCACCCTTCAGCCTATGACATTCCCACTTGCCATATAAACCACCATGTTCCCAAGCCTCGTCGCTTGTGCTGTTTCCCGTTCTCAGTGCATGTCCTGTTTTGGAAACATAACAGTTAAGACATGGGAATATTTGCCCTCCTTTAAATTCATCGCAAAGCCACATATTGTACACAGGCGGGTGGTTCCCGATCGCGTGTCCTGTTTAGGTGGCCACACAAGACAACACTATCCTAAACTGTAAAAATAATCTTAACCCAAGTCCTACCCTGACTCTAAATCCTGCAGTTAACACGAACCCACACCTTAACCCTCCGCATAATTCAGATCCAAACCCTAAGCCTGCTCTTAACCCTAAGCCTTTATCTTAAACCTCATTTCGGCGGAATTTGGCAAATAGCCACATTCAATGTCGGCGGTTCCATTCCCGTGTTTTGATTAGGCGACCATATAAGTCATCCTTCTTTACCGAGTTCGAATCCAACGTCGGAGTTATGTTGCCGACATAGCCTCCATTCGTGACAAAATATAAACAATTGCGTTTTCCTAACGGTGGACACAATGAGAGACACAACAAAACAAGCAGATAAAGCCGAGTGGATTTTTTTTGGTCTGAGCTCAGCCGCAGCAGGTGGTTGCGCGCCGATCAGAAATGCCTTCAACCGCTCATCAACCATCACTGATGCTGCCATCGACTGGCACCCCAAGTTGACACGAACAAATAACTGGATCTCCCGCCTTCTCTAACAGAAACCATCCGTGCCGTGCAACAGATTTCCAGCAGGAAAGCACTGGAATCCGATGCAGTCCCAGTGGAAGTCCCAAAGCAAGGCGGGCCCCGGCTCTTAGCAGAACTCACAACACTCTTCTAGGAGATGTGGCGCCAAGGACAAGCTCCTCAGGATTTCAAAGACGCGACCATCGTCCATTTCTACAAACGATGGGGAACAGCCAACTGTGGGATAACCATAGAGACATCTCGCTATTCAAAATCGCTGGAAAGGTATTCGCCCGTATCATTCTTAATCGTCCGAACGGCCATCTAGCACAGAGACTGCTCACGGAGAGTTATTGTGACTTTTGCCGACACCCCAGGACCACCGACATGATTTTTCGCCGCACACCAGCTGCAAAAAAGTGCCAGGAGATGTGAACCCGCCTCTACACTACCTTCGTGGATCTGAAGAAAGCCTTTGGCACGGTGAATCGCGAGGGACTGTGGATAATCATGCAGAAATTCGGCTGTCCTGAGCGGTTCACGCACGTGGGGTGTCATCTCCACGACGGGATAATGGTTTAGGTCACTGACAGCAGGGCAGTTTCCGAAGAATCTACAGTAAACAGCGGTGTGAAGCAGGGCTGCGTACTGGCCCCGTACGCTCTGCAGTCTCGTGTTCTCTGATATGCTTATGGACGCCTAGCGTGATGAGCGCCCTCGGATCCGCATTGCCTACAGAACTGACGGGCACCTTCTCAACAGTCGGCGTATGTAGGCCCCAACGCGCGTGTCTAGAACTACAGTCCATAAGTTACTCTTCGTGGAAGAGGACATGCAAAGGAGCATGGACCTCTTCGCCGTAAGCTGTACCAGCTTTGGATTATCAATAAATACAGCCAAAACGGTGGTTATGCACCAACCGCAAGCCAGCGCGGAATGCAATGCTCCCTGGATCAATATAAACGGCGCTCAACTCAAAAATTTAGAAAACTTTGCTTATCTGGTAAGCACGCTGTCATGAAACACGAGAATCGGCAAAGAGGTTGTTCAAAGGATCTTCAGAGGCAACCAGGCCTTTGACCGGCTATAAACCTCTGTTAGGGATCTACACGGTCCACAGCTTAGCACTGAAAATGCACAGGGCCGTCGAGTAGATGACACTCCTGTGTGGAGCGGAAACTTGAACCGTCTACTCCACCCAAAGCCAGAAAATTGAAACACTTCCATCACAGCTGCCTCCGCAGAATACTGAAGCTGAGCTTATGGGACAGGATCCCGGACAAGAAAGTCCTGGAACGGACTGCAATCCTCAGCATCCACGCCATGCTGAGGCAAGTGCAACTGCGGTAGAGCAGCCATATGGCCACCAGAAGAACTCTTCTACGGAGGGATCGACATGGGTGCTCGCTGACAAAAACGACGCTACAAGGACACCTTGAAGGACTCTCTGAAGCGACTGCAACTGAGCACGGCGACCTGGGAGGACCTCGCCCAGGACAGATCGGATCGAAACGATCCGTAAGGACTGCTGCAGCAATATACGAAGCCGGCAAAACTATCAGGGTTTCAGCTCACACTTTGACGAACTGTCCCAGATGACGAGCTCTACCATGTGGGGCAAAAACAGTAATATTTGTAGCAAAGAAAGGAGGCAGAGGCGAAGGCAGAAACAAGAGCAAGACGCAACCAATAAACTCATCCAGCTGGCCTAAACCAAAGGGACGAAAGCGGAGAAATAGTCAAAGCCGCACATCACGACTTAGATACATGATAAGAAGCAATCAAAAGCTTTTTACACAAATAAGAAGAAATAATTAAAGAAAGGATGTAGGACACGACCACTTAAATCGCCGAGAAGAGAATATTGAACGAAAAAGGAGGGCGGAGGCGAAGTAATTAGTCGACAGATGGCGAAGTTGCGCACGACTCTGATACGCAAAACGCAACAGTCAGTAGCCCGAATAAGAAAAGGAAGGCAAAACAGACACGAACAAAATCGGTAAAAAAAAGCCTGAACGAAACGTGGACACCGGTAACGAAATAGCTCGGACACAAACGCAGAACACCGCGAACTCTGCCCTTACGAAAGCTCTGCAGTGGACACAATATGAAACGAGCGAAGGAGATTTGTTGCTTGAAATTGGACAATTCTAAAGCTGATGTTTCAAGAACATAACATAGAGACCGATCCTGTGAATAGTATTTGATGTGCGGCCATACGATATTGTTCGCAGACGCACTTCAAATTACAGCTCCAGGTCCCCTTCTGTGACTTTTATGGCAAGATCCAATTTAGGTTCTCGTTGACCCCCAGCTTCCTTGGCCCGGGTCTGTCAGCATTAAAAAGCCTTCGTCATCGGCAAGCAGGAGATAGTTGTTTAAAACTCTCTTCTTGATGTCATATCACCACGGATTCTTGAGCAACACTAATATGAACAGGGGGCTCAGGTGGTGCGGCATTCCTAACGCGCATAAGCACTGTTTTAGGAGAGATTAGTAGTCCAACTAATTACATTATTAGTCAGAACAGTGAGGCTCCTCCATGAGCAGGTGATGATGTAAATGTGGGAAGAATTCGCCATCTTTGCCTCTCACTATACCATATCAGTTTGACTATCACAAACTATTAGCTCCACGCTGGACTCAATTTAATTATTGCTTGTGAAGTTGTTTACTGTGAAAGCAGATCTGTGTAGCATCTTCCGCACTCTCTCCTCGCTCGTAGTAAGAAAACCAAAGGCAAGCTCGGATGTAGTGGTCGGCAAAGCCAAACAGCTCTTCTACACGTGCCATACACGACCTCATTATCACACAATGTACTTGGTTTTCAGGAGAACAAAAGGGGCGGCTCGGACCACACGCGGACGGGCGTCCTAGAGGTCCGGTCCCCCTGATGCACTGCAGAGAGTTCGTGAGATAGTATCTTAAGTAAAGAAAACCAAGGTCGGCAGAAGTTAATAGTGGTCTAGAAAATGCCATGCATGCATCCCGGCGGACCTACTCTGCGGCTTAAAATGCCAAATCCATGAGACTTAAGGGCTGATAAGATAACAACAGCCACTCTGTGGCAGTCTGCTCCCGTGGTTACCGGCACGACCGTTCACTCATGCCGCCTTACGCTCCCTGTCCACTCATTGCTGGAACCACCCACGACTTGGCTTTGGCGTGATGAGACCTCGAGGCCAATCAACCCTGCGTCTTTTGTGCTGCAGATAAACAAGGTGAAGTCACACTCGCTACGCGCCGGAGTCAAGAACCTCAACGATTGAGAAGAAGCAGATGTGATCGCTGGAACAAGAGCTTTATTCACCTGGTGTTTCCGATTCACACTCGAACCCATTTACGAGATGGTATCATGTTGGGTTAACAAATAAACGGGGAGTTGCAGTGTTTATAGGACACAGTCGCTAGGCTATCAAATACCTATAACAATTAACAGGTCCCCCCTTCACCGAGGAGGGTCACCCTCCGGCGAACTTGGCCTGATGGCTAGCCTGCAAGTCATTGCTGAAATTTTATCACCCACGTTGAATGCCAGTGTGATGACTGCTAAGCCACCGGCATTGGTGTTGAAAAATGTTTTTGCCTGCCCGCTCACCGAATGGCTAATTGCTTTGACCAAACTACGTCTCAGCACCGAAAAGGGATTAGGTTTGTTATTGCACTTGTTACTAACCTGGGAGCCCGTGAACCATGACTCAAACAACTTGCGGCTCACGCGATTGCCACTTCTCACGAGAATTTCGGCCTTAATAAATTCGAATGTGTGACTGGATATCTTCAAATGTGCTGCCACGTATTCGGTCACTCGTGTTCGGAAGAGCCTTCCAGGCCCACCGACCTAGTTGGCTTTCACAACTGCA
Source organism: Schistocephalus solidus (assembly GCA_017591395.1). NCBI lineage: Eukaryota > Metazoa > Platyhelminthes > Cestoda > Diphyllobothriidea > Diphyllobothriidae > Schistocephalus > Schistocephalus solidus. The sequence continues at coordinate 30,554 of WEDG01002028.1, read as the reverse complement.
CCAGATCCTATAAATGACTCCAGATGGTTCTTGTTGTGGCATTTGGTCTCAATACCAGACGCCCAATTATTTCTCCGAACTGTGTGTGGCGCCATCTCCACGTGGTGCGAAAAGGTGTTTGAAGGCCTCCGATACGTTCTTGGCGTGGGAAATCGCATAAAAAGATTTGCAGTCATTTGGAAAGCTGGTTGTCTAACCAAAGCACGTTAAACAGACTGCATAGCGGAGTTCCAGGCGCTGCTAAGGGCAAGAATTAAGTATAACCGCCCCCCACTATGCTACCTACTTTAATTGGGTGGACGGTTGCATCCGAAACATCGACCTCGAAAATTAAACGTTCAATAGTATGGACGGCAGCTTCATTCCACTGGGCTAACGTTACCCAGCCGACATTCGGCTATACAACCCGAGTATGATCAGTTTAATAATGTGTTTGGTGGCAGCGTACATCATAATGCCGCACAATAAAGAAAACTTTATAGGGCAACATAATAGAGATTTCCCTCCACTGATATAGTACAAAACTTATAACTGTGCGAATTAACATCAGATGACATTATTGATGTTTGGTTATGCTGGCATCGTGCTTATAAATATCATAAAGAACCCTGAAATGTTGGGCGTTGCCAATTTCAGGGGCTACATTGTGGACTGAGAATTTAATTCAAAAAGGGGGAAGGGTGGCTATATTTCAGGTTAGCCCGGATAAGTGTACTCCGGGCTGAAATATAGTCAGTGCGTGGACGCTCACACAAAAAGAAAATGCAGATTTCTCAGTCACTGAAAGGGTGCCTTACCATGGTTTTCATGTAGGCGATATCCTCCTACAAGCCAGACCTCCTTTTTCCCTTTCTTAATCGACTCTCATGAATAGTCCGGCTTCGACATATCCGAGCAGAGACGAAGTTTCCGGTTATTTACAAAGGGGTGTCAGAGAATACTTCTGGCTGTATCTCCTCTAAGCATACAAACGACCTGCAGACAGAGGTCTTACTAGGTAAATAGAGGATCGCTCATCAAACCTCTTTTTTTCTATCTGTGCTACGCCGTCGAACTTAATTGCCTCAACAACCAGCACAGACGGCTCCGCAATTGTCTAATCGAGGCATACAAATTGGTTAAATCAAGGTTACCCTCAATCTATCCTCCATCCCAATCCCACTTCTAACCTTTGGGACGTACTGTCAAATTTCACATTCCCACGAGCGAGATCGGTTCGCAGGCTTACTATGCTCACTCAGCAACCGCTGTAGTCATAGCCTTGACATTTTTGGTTCTCTAAGAAGTGATCCGATTGCCTTTGGGAGTCAAACTATTAAATACAACTATATAAGGCTCCACCCATTGTCATGGGCACAGTTTGTGCGCTGTGAGAACCCTTTTCCTCCATATTTGTTGTGCATTTTCATACAAAACCATTTACACACGAAGTGAATAATTTGATATTTTCTGTCCTTTTATCTTCACTTGCCGCGTTGCACCCGTCCCGGTCTAGGGTTCCTTGATATAGTTTTATTAAGCCTCTTTCTGAATTATCTAGATGGTGGCGGTATCGCCACACTGTTGCCTGCAGTCTAATAAATAATCTAGACCTGGACGTCAAACGATAGGTTCCTTCATGGAAAAACTGACAGTAGCTCGAACTGGAATGCCAGTTTGCAATATAACGCCCAAACCGCTGCAGCCCAAAACGCGGGGCTTAGTCTGCATTCCACAACCGTGCAAATATTGATACGAAAAAGAAAATTGCCCGGAAATCAACGCATGTCGGGATAATGCATACAACGTTCCCAATTAACATCTATACCTGGACTTTTCCCGAGTGATCCGTTGCGCCTGGCTCGAGTGGCGAGCCATGGAAATACACTGAAAAGGTGTATAAGCAGGGAGACTAGAATCAACAGTTCTGGTTTAGTAGCCGCTAGGGGTTGGTGGGACCTGAGATTCGGACAAAAATTTTTTCCGGTCAGGGAGAGTTGTTGTTAAGTCAAACACTACCATAATAGGTTGCGACTGGGAATATAAAAAATCGAGTAGTGCGCTCACCGAGCGAGTTAGGGTCAACTCGAATGGCCAAGTAATCAGCTGCACATCCGACTTTATGCCTACAAGCACTAACAAACAGGACAAGGTAACCCCGAGAAAATCAGAACTGGGTTGCTACCATGACCGCGCGTTTTGTCATTCTTTAAGTGGCTATATTCGGGATGTAAATTGACTACTATCATAGTAGTGTACGTTGCGAACAGCGCCCTCCTGCTAAATTCCAGATTCTAAAAAGTAAACATTCCAAGTTTATCCGGACTTTCTTTGAACACAGAGTAACCTTTAAAGGCTCCTTTATGGATGGAGATAAGCTACGCTACATTTACTATACCTAGAAATCGAGTGAAGAAGTGAAGAGATAGGTTAGTTCGGAGAATAAGAAGTGATGTTGATGGGAGCGGGAAGAGGAAGGCGCGGGAATCAGTGCTGATGGCAACCAACTAAAACGAAAAACCACTTACGAAACTTCCTTCGCAGTGTCCACGGGCCCACCGGACAGCGTCGAATGGATTTACCTTTAAAATCATAATCGGACTCGACTTGACTAGAACACGTTTAGCAACACGGCGAGGCGGATACCCTCCGGAGGAGTAAATGTCATTTTTCAGTGGACAAACCTTAGCTTTAAAATGTGTCATTGCGGATAAGGCTTTTTAAAAATAGGACATCAACAACACTGGGAGTAATGTACACGATAGACAGGACCACAGGCTTAACATTTTGTCCACCTATTCAAACAGTTTACATGTTTTTGACAGGATCTTCCCACCGCTGATGTCTTTCTCCTGTGAAGTCCGTGATCCGAACATGAACTGCCTGCAACTTTTTTGCTGTTTTGTGGAAGCGGAATCATTCTGAATTTGACGTGATCCCCAGGCTTTGGAATAACTTCACCCTCAATACTTTGTAATGTTAGGAAAGAAACAGAACATACTCGGAAACGTGCACAAACAGTGGACCATGATCTTTTGTCTGTACGAAACCATGTCCCTTCTCCCGGCAAAACGAAAGAATCTCACCCTCGCCTTCATCAGCCTTTGCAGCTTTTTCACATTGTGACTCGGTTCTGTTTCTTCTATGTGGTATGGGACTGGGAATAGACAATAGCGAGGAGTCCATACCGCCGGACATAGACATTACGATAGAACACGCAACGGAACACAATAAATATAGTCGGGCTCCAAACCAATTGAAAGTGTCAGCCTATTAACGTGTTACAGTTCGCATAAATGAATAGTTATCTGGGAAACACGAAAATGTGTGGTCGAAAAATGGGAGACTCCAGGTCTTAGTGCGTTATAGATTATTAAATATCAAACCCGAATTGCTTATGAGGATTGTATTCCTAGGAACAAATAAGGAGCGCCTGGGTCAAAAACCTTTGAGGACGAAGGTATGAAATCATCATAAACAGCAACGAAACCGAAATCAGGTTATGTAAAACCCACCAGAACAGGAGATTATTAGCAAAAGTCGGCAAAATGCACTATTTTTGAGGGATACATACAAGATATTAACTAATAAAAGCAGCTGGGCAAAATAATTCCTGATTATATTATTGATATTTTGGCAAGCGATGTAGGAAAGTAGTTATCCAATATTTTCCCTCGTGCCCTAGTCCGTTGTAAACCAATACACCTTTGAAAAGGTTTAATTTTGGTTCAGTTGGATATATACAGTCAACCCACTGGCGGAGCCGTATTTTGAGGTGACATTTTACGCCCTTGTGATCCAGTCGATTTCTGTCATTAGGGAATGATCCTATTTTCATGCATTTCTTTCCTCGACAGTTAAAATTTAAAGTAAAAAAATGAATATGTTCCCAAGCGATAAGGCAATGGTCATTTCAACCAAGGGGCTCGTGAGAACTCTAAACGACACTGCAAATAAGTACCCAGTACTGATGAGATCCATACATCTTGATTGCATCTTAATAAGCTGTTCGATAAGGAAATAATCAGTGACAAATGGTTTAACTTTCGGTTCGGAATGAGTCTCTGATTGCCTGCGGTGCCGCAGTTCCAATTCAGTGCCTGCATTGCCACATCTTGCCCTGACTTTTCACATGGCAAGTTCTAGCGATGGCGTGTACTGTCGTGGCTTCGGCGTGGCATGAAGCACGATCGCCTCGTCTGGCCACAACATTCGAAAAGTTACGTAAGGAGGCTTCTATCATCTCGTTTGTTTAAACCTCCTATAGCTTTGATTTTGCAGCCACGTGTTCAAGTCTTTTAAGCTGTGTGTTTTCCTAGTAACCTACAGGTATTACGACATGTTAACCTGCCTCAATATGCGTAAACTCTCCTGATCGTTCCTTTAAAGTGTTTTCAGGATAAAAAAACTGCAGCTTATTGAACAAATTTAAGTTCAGGAATGGAAGTTTTGACACAGGTGCACGGTGTAGTACTTCTCCTTTCAGTGTGGTGGATCTGGTTTTCTGTACTAGCAGCAGATATGCCGATGAACGGCTGCTCGCTGTCGACTAAGGAAAAACCCGATTACGTACTGCAGAGCCAGCAATATTGCCTTCAGCATGAAGTCTGGCACAGGATTTAGAGTCCGTTGACGCAATCAGAACGGAAGAGAGCTGCCAGTGAATCAGCACCCGAAATTCGTTGAAGGTGTCCTGATTTTAGAAAACAGCTCTTGTAAACAGATGATAGTTTTGCTGAATTTTAATACTTCTGTGTACTTTATTCCAGATTGCTATAGCATTTAACGAAAAACTGACTGTATCTAACGGTGCGTGCCAAAGGAAAAAATAGGAATAAATCTCTATGATTGGTGCACCGAGAGTGGTCGAGCTGCCTCAGAGATGTAAGGGGGTTAAATGTACAGCTGTTTTAAAGCTTAAACTGTAAAAATAATCCCTTCTGTAATCAACGAAGCCACAACGGGTCAAGGCTTGTAAGCTCACAGCGTTGTTGGTAGGAGAGGTTTCTGTGCTCTGAAGTGAAAACTCTCTAAGTAAAGAAGTGCTGGACTGATTCTATCTTCCTCCGTTCACTCGCGTGCAGAGGGCTAAATAGAAACGAGCAGTATTCCAGACTATGTCTGACATGCATTGTATAAAGGCTGGTCCTAATATTGACGGTTTTAAAATTTCTGGGAATAAACCCAGTGGTTTGGCGTGCTTTCGAGACAATCAGGGTGCAGTGCTCTGACAGATTAAGACTACTAGAAAATGATATGCCCATATCATTAATAACCACGGGCACATTATGTTATGACCGTCTTTGCTTAGATGAGGCTGATGATTGTCACAACTAACCATAATGGAGCAGTTGTGCCAAGAAAGCGAAAGGTGCCATGTGTGACATCACTGAGCGAAGGCTTGAAGATCCTTTTTTAAGAGCTCAAGCACGATGTGGTGATTGACCGGTTTATATCGATGGGCAACTTTTAAGTCGTCAGCGTACATAAATTATCGAAGGTCGAAGGTCGAAAGCGGGTGGTTCAAATTCGAAGATAAGTGAATTCTCGAATTTTTAACCAATTTCTTCGTTTCCTATCGAAAATATTAGCTTAATTTTTGGCAATTTATTTTATTTCTGCCTCATTATCAACCACACACAACTGCAGTCATTGAAAATGAAAAAAGGGAGAAATATGCAGTTTTAAACTTTTTCACCCTACATAGCCTCATTAAAGTTCTCGCAAATTTACGTCAAAAGAACGGAATCTAAAGGTTAATTCTAGAAATTCAGTTGAAATTTTGTAAGTTTACCTTATTTCCGGCGAAGAATAATTTGCAGTAACTGGTATACCAGTTGATATAATTTTTCGTCCTGCATAGCCTCTTCGCTAATTCTATTTTCAGTTTAAACTCGTTACCTTGCAGATATTTGCTTGCAGTGCCTTGCTTAAAACACATTTTTCATATATGACATCTTTAATTCCGTAAAACCCCTACCAGCACCAGCTCCGCCTGGCCCCCTCTCCAGGCCTCTGGATTACCTAACTTAGTATCAGCAGCTTTGAGAACAACAGGTCAGTTGTACAAGTAACACGGCAGGCCAGCACGCGCTTAGTAGACAAATGGCGTCTAAATGGCTGACTTAAACAAACCATCAAAAATCAGTTCATCAACGTGCCCTTTAATTAGGCTTAAACAGTATTTTATCTCATAAATATTACCTATATTGGTTTCAATTCAAAAATTTACACCTCTTCCAGTCTTTAAAAGAAGCCAAACCATATTTTACAAATGGCCTGAAAGTCGAATTTGATTGGCTCCTTTCTGGCCCCGTCTGGCCCCCTCTCAGCCTCCTCTACTGGCGGGGCCATATGCTGGTAGGGACGTCACTAGTGACAATTTTTCTCTCGTATTATCGACTTATATTTTAAAATCAATATGAAACCTTAGTCAGTGCTTAGACGCAAACATCCTCTTCGCGTAAAACTTCCACTAGAGCAACCCACCTTAAACATGAAGAAATTAGACCTTGACGCCCTGGAAAACTTTAATACCTTTATGTCTATATATGGTTCTCTCTTCACGATCCTTGGTACCATTTTTGAGGGAAAGTTGTCTTTACTCACTTCTCAACAATGTGTGAAACTAGAGCCTTTTATAAACATGGTCAGTACCGAGTCAATAGAATGACATAAGAGAAGTTTCATTTTTCTTTTAAAAAACGTTCCCAAGAGTAAAATCACCCTGGACGTTGCATTTAATTTCCTTTACTCGTGCGGCTTTTAACTTTAAAGTCGCTGAAGCTAAAAAGGTTGTCTTCCCGTAGCAAAAACCCTCCTATTCTGGTCAAACGTTTTTTTCAGCGATTGAAGTTGACCTTATTTTTCTCTAAACATGAGCACTCAGCTCAATATTTGAAAAATAAGTTGTTTATCTGTAGGATAAAACCTTAATGGAACGTCGGGTTTCACCCTCCTTAGCAAACAAGAAGCCTTGGTCTACACCTTCAATACCAAAAGGTTATCTCAGAGGTTTGTCCTGTAGCTAATGCACGCCCACGGCCCTGCGGATCGACAGGAATTTTTGATTCCAGCTGAAATCTTCACCCGTTAACCGTGTTCCTGGTTTGAGTGAAATTCTGTCAAAACCACTTCTTTTCTCATCCCAAGCAAAACCATGCCTGCTATAGCTGCAAAATCTACTAACCCTAAGAAAACTCCCAGTAAATCTGAACCATTGGCTTATCCAGGCATTAAAAATCAGTAATGTCATTACCAATGGGAAACCTGCTAACCCCTCAGCATCTACGACAGCTGCGAACGCTAACGTTAGCATCTTTTCCCAACCCAAAAGAGTGTCCGAAAATCCCCAAATAATTAACGCTTCTAATTATGTTACCAGTTCGTTTCGAAATCATTTATTCCTTTTTCAAATGCACGTTTTCCGACAATTTATGCTAACTGCCATCAAAATCTCATTTCTATGCCACCCCCTATCTTTCAAACGCCACAATATAGCCTTCCCTTCCAAGGTTTTCATCCAAATATGCCGTTGTACAATAATCTCAGTTCTCTTAACAATAACATTTCGACAAATTGTAGACCAGAGCGATTTTGTTTCCCACCTTTCGTTTCTTCTTTCCAGTTTTCTTCTCCGCCACCAAATTTTCCTTTTTTTATAAAAACTGATGAGCGTAACCTGCAGCTCAGGAATACGCTCAGCTTAGTTTCACTCAATGCGAGATCAGTTGTAAATAAGATGGCTGAGCTTAGAACAGTAGCCTTTTGAGCTTGATCCAGATGTGCTGTGCATCACTGAATCCTGGGCTCACTCTCTTATTTTGGCTCAACGCTTGCTATAGATAATTTCAATTTGTACCGACAAGACCGCGCTGAAAAACGTGGCGGTGGTTGCCTCCCTTTATATTAAGTCATCCTTTGTACATTTCCCTTTTTCAGCTGAGCATTTCGTCCTTTTCTGGAAATGTATGCTTTGCTTCAGTCATCCTCCCGCACAATAAAAAAGCGATAATTGGCTGTGTCTATAATCCTCCGTGTTATTCTGGCAATGAAAGCGAGCTCTGTGAACTATTTGAAAAAGTTGCAGACACTCAATTTGATATCAAAATAATCGTAGGCGATTTCAATCTGCCAGACATTGACTGGCAGGCAAATTCCTCTCCGCCTAAACATCAGAAATTTGTCGATACTGTTAACTTTTCAAACATGTCCCAACTGGTCAGATCAGTTACTAGAAATGACAACATTTTTAGATTTAATTTTTTTACAAACGATGTCCACCCTCTCTTTATGAATTTCCATCATGATCTTTTTCACAAGTGATCACGCAATAATTCACTGTTGTTTTTCCAGTCCCCTTCTTCCGAAGCCTGAGGTTAAATGCAATAACCTCGACTTTGCTAACATAAACCATGAAACAATAAATAATTTCGTAAGCACTCTAGATTGGCATAGCATATTCTCAATTAACGATCCAAACTTTTTCCGTGAGCTATTGCAGAGCCTCACAGAAAAAAATCCAGGCCTTTTATCCCGTTTAAGATTTTTAGTTCAAATACAGCTTCTTCTACTGTTCCGCATTTTCTCCAGAACAGACTTAAAAAATTACGAAAACAACTTAAAGATTCATCTTAAAAGCTCTTTTGTCAGTTCATTTAAGGATTGCACAAATATTTGAATTAGCATCTAAAAATTAGGCTCGCAAGAGATAAGCATAGGGAGTCTCGGGCACTAAGTGATGCCAATTCATCCAAATCTGTTGCTCAAATCTTCCATGTTCGGTCATCGGCTAAGCGTCTGAATGTAACTCCGCCCTTACTCGACTGTAACAAAAAAATTTGTTACAGACGATTTGGGCAAAGCTGAATTGTTAAATTCCTTTTTTGCCAACCACTTTACCACTGAATCTAGCCCCACTCCCACAATTCCTCTGCTTTCAAATTCGCTTCTAACAACTATTAATTTCTCGCCTTCATGTATTCAAAAAAAGAAATAGCTCACCTAAAAAAATTCACATTCGGTTGGAACTGATAACATTCCAAACTCACTTATTAAACAGTTAAGGGATTTTTAAACCTTTACTCAGCAAGTTATTCTCAGTATTTCTCGAAAATGGTTTCTTCCCCGATTATTGGAAAAACTTCTATTATAATACCAGTTTTTAAATCTGGTTCCCGCTCGGACATTCATAACTATCGCGGTGTTCATAAAACGCCCTCTCTTGCTAAACTCTTCGAAAAACTTATTGCAAAACAAATCACCGATTTTTTTGCTTAAGCAATCAAATTATCAACTTTTACCCAACACGGCTTCTTACCGGACCGCTCTTGTGAAACCTGCCACATGTCTTTTTCTAAATCTACTAACCTCTCTTCGTAATGATCATCTATCTGTAGTTGTTATCTATTTTGATCTTAGTAAGGCATTCGATAAAAGTGCCTCATAAACGACTTCTAGCTAAACTAGAAGCTATAGGATTTCGTAGTCCCCTTACTGACTTTATTAGATCATACCTAAATGATCGAAAACAAAAACGTTTTAGTAGGGTTCCTCATACTCAAGTGCTACCCCTATTGTTAGTGGTGTCCTTCAAGGTACCGTATTAGGTCCTTTGTTGTTCTTACTGTATATAAAATGATATTTCATCGATAGTTAAACATTCTCAATCTTTTATTTATGCTGATGACCTCAAATGCGTGTATTCCTTCTCTAACTCTACGACCGAACGGTGCCTAGAACAAATTCACTCAGACTTAGACGCTCTTTTCGGCCTGGAGCTCCACATGGCTAATGGAGTTCTCACCTACTAAGTGTCGCTACATGAGTTTTGGGCCTGTAAGGCTGCCGCAACCTCTTATCTTTGAAGGTTGCCCTATGATTGAATGTTCCTCCATCAAGGACTTGGGCTTAAGCTACACCAATAAATTAGATCTTTCGCCTCATGCCGATAGAATTACGGCCAAAGCTGCTCAGATTTGCGGCTTTATTTCTTATAATTTCTACCTCCCTGAAATCAAATTAAGACTTTATCGTATGTTTGTACTTCCGATTCTTGAATTTTGCTGTCCTTTCTTCGGTTTAATGAACGAATCTAGCCGTTCAAAAATTGAAAATGTCCAAAGACATTTCACAAAAAAACTCCTATATCCGACTCTTTTAACTACTTCCTACTCAACAAGATGCCAGCTAATGAAGCTAAAATTTCTTTGGGTCAGGAGACTTGAAGCAGGCTTTTGTCTCCTTTTTCCGACTAAATAATAGCTCAACTCTCCCCAAACTTTCTGTCATTACCCCCGTTAGTCTTCCCTTACAACCTAAGAAATTCTACATTAATTATACCTCCCCTGCATCCTCCACGTGTAAACGCTCTCTTTTTTTTGCTTCTAGGTATAGTTTTCTTTGGAATAACTTGCCAATTGAAATTAGGTCGTTAACTAGTCTATCTGCATTCAAGCGAAGACTGCACATTTATCTTAACACTGATTCTATTAACCTTTTATTTTCCTCATCTTTTCCCAGTAGCTTTCCCCATGAATCGGAGAAAGGACCATCGGGAATTTAAGTGACCCTCTTGAAACTATATTTTCACTACCTCGAGTCGCCCATGAACTATGATGTCTCCTTATATCACCAGTACTCCAAACGATGACGTCATTCGGACGTTCACATTCGGTGGTCCACAGTCTAAAATGCTACCGTTTCTTTGGATACTAACCATCATCAGAATTCAATTATGGATCCTAAGATGCTGAGGACTTAAGTTCATTGACGCATTTTCGTGAGATTTTGTTTCATACGCCTAAGTGATCAAGAACGAATCACCTCGACGTTTCAATATCTCATTATGAACTGCTACTTCAGTATTACCCTACCCTACTCTACCACCTGACCATTTTTTGCTAAGCAGTTTTTTTCTCCTACCTTCTATTCAAAAATGAAGGCCTATTGAACTCTGCCTCCATTTTTATGGTAGGAGTTTTTTTCACTGCCTATTTATTTCTAGTTCACCACTAATTTTTAAAACATTGCTAACTGTTGACATAGCAGGACAAGTTATGTATTTGTACATTTTATCTGCACAAATTGTCATAACTTTATTTCGTTACTAATGTTTGCTTAGACAGTGCCTTCACGGTGCTTACCAAATATAAATTCTAAATTCTAAAATTCTAAACATATTTCAAATATAAAATCCTTTATTCCGCAAAACGTCTTTAGTGACAATTTTTCCTTTCTTATTATCGATTTGAAAAATACCTATATTTTAAAATCAATATGAAAACCCAGTCAGCGCTTAGACGCAAACATCCTCTTCGCATAAAACTTTCACTAGATCAATCCACCGTAAGCATGAAGAAATTAGACCTCGACGCCTTGGAAACTTCTTACGTGGATCAAGAATTTTCTCGTTGGTCGTTCCCAAGTGTTCTGTGTAGGTGGATCGCGATCAAAGCGCACAGTCATCGAGAGTGGAGTCCCACAAGGTTCAGTGCTCGGACCGATCCTTTTTTTCTTTTTCATTAATGATTGTGTACAGGAATTGGACTGTAACTTTGCTATGTTTGCGGACGATATAAAAATCTGGAAAGTTATCCACAATGCTGCTGATGCAGACGATTTCCAAGAAAATCTTCGTCGATTGGACGAGTGGTCCCGCACCCTGCTACGTCTGGGAAATCGAAATCAGGTCATTGATATGCGACCCTACTATTTGAACGGTTTGCCTTTCCGAGAAGCACACACAGAAGGATCTTGGAGTTTGGATGAAAGACAACCTGAAGCCTTCTACGCAATGTTCCAAGGCAGCTAAATCCGCCAATTCAATACTGTACGCTATCAAGCGGGCATTTAAAGTTTTCGGTGAAGACTGCTTTTCTAAAGTCTTTGGTACGTTTGTAAGGCCACATCTTGAATATGCGATCCAAGCCTGGCGACCGTGGACCCAACAGGACTAAAACATGCTCGAAAGGGTGCAGCGGCGAGCCACAAAATCAGTAAGAGGTCAAGCTGAACTGCGATTGTTATGTCCCAGTCTGTGTATACATTCAAACATCGGCTTGACATACATATGTTACAGCACCACGAAGACTATGTGACTACTTAACCTTAACAATATCAGTGTACCACGTAAATCTGCCTGCATTCACTTGACTGCTACTTCTTTAATTTGCTTCTTATTCTTGCTACTTTTATGTAACAAAACGGGATTTCAAAGGCGTAAGCCTATTTTCCTCAAATACACTGAACTGAACTGAACATGTAACTCCCTTGTAAAAAAGCAGTAGCCGGGCGTCAGTGACAAACTACAGGCCCATAAGCTTGACCTGCATCCTTGGCAAGATTATGGAAAGGATAATCAAGAGCGAATTGGTGAAATTCCTAGAGACTCATAATTTGTTATCAAGCTGTCAACACGGGTTCAGAAAAGGAAGATCATGCACAACGAATTTGCTGTATTCGCTCCAGAGGTGGATCCAAGCTATTGCAGATAGACACGCGGTTCACATAGCCTTCATTGAATTTCAAATTGCCTTCGATACTGTGCCGCACGAGAGACTGCTGTACAAGCTAGAACGAATTGGAATCAGAGGTAACCTCCTCAAGTGGATCGAAAACTTCCTCGTGGGTCGGCACCTGGTTGTGTGCATCGGCCAAGAGAGGTCAAGTTCTGCTGCGGTCGAGAGTGGGGTTCCTCAGGGTTCAATACTAGGGCCAATACTGTTTTTAATATACGTGAACGATTGTGTCAGGAATCTCGACTGTGAAGCAGCAATGTTTGCCGATGACATTAAAATCTGGAATGTAGTCCAGAGCCCTGCTGACGAAGGTAAACTGCAGATCAACCTAACTCGGTTGGAGGAGTGGTCGAATCATTGGCTTTTGCGGTTCAACGTCGATAAGTGTACAATAATTTGCTTAGGCAACCCATCTGGATCTGCCGAAAGTAGAAGTTACTTTCTCAACGGTGAAGCCTTAAAAGACGTGGAAACCCAAAAGGACCTTGGTGTGCTGACGACCACCACCTTAAAACCATCGTCTCACTGCGCGAAACTGGCGAAGAGCGCAATTGCGGTGTTGCATGCCATCAGACGGGCCTTTTGGGATTTCGATGAAGATCTCTTCGCTAAGACTTTTGGAACATTCACTAGGCCGCATTTGGAATATGCTATGCAAGCCTGAAAACCCTGGGCAATTCAAGATCTGAACTGCCTCGAAAGACTACAAAGGAAAGCCACCAAAATGGTTAGAAGTCAAAGCTCCTTGCCATCTCAAACCCGCCTAATGAATCTTAATCTGTTCCCTTTGAGTTATAGGCAAATGCGTGGTGATCTCCTGCAGAACTTCCGCATTGTGAAGGGATTGGATTCTTGCCTGGAATTCTCGGACTTCTTTGAATTTGCCGCCACGACCCATCTCCGAGGTCACCCATTGAAACTGCGTGTCCAGCAGGCGAGACTGGATGTGCGCAACTTCTCCTTCTCTGTCAGAGTGGTTAAACCATGGAATGCCCTCCCTGAAGACGTTGTGATGTCACCATCGCTAGAAAGCTTTAAAAGGAACCTTGACAGTTTTATGTTCCAAAACGAGCCTGAGCGATGAGGAATTTATCTTAACCATCGAGAGTCGTGCACCACTTGTCATATTTTATGACCGCCTTTTGTGCCTTTGCAACCCACACGGTTTCTCTGTATACCGCACTTAATTTTACGTTACAAATAGGGTACTCAAAGGCCCATGCCTATTTCCCTCGATAAATTGAATTGAATTAAAAAAAGCTTTAATACCTTTATGGTTCTCTCTTCACGATCCTTGGTACCATTTTTGAGGGAATGTTGTCTTCACTCACTTCTCAACAATGCGAGAAACTAGAGCCTTTTATAAACATGGTCAGTACCGAGTCAATTGACCGACATAAGAGAAGTTTCAATTTTCTTTTAAAAAATGCCCCCAAGAGTAAAATCCCCCTGGACGTTGCATTCCATTTCCTTAACTTATGCGTTTTTAACCTTAAAGTCGCTTAAACTAAAAGGTTGTCTTCCCGCAGCAAAAACCCGCCAATGCTGGTCAAAATATTTTCGGCAATTGAAGTTGACCTTATTTTCTCTAAGCATGAGCACTCAGCTGAATATTTGAAAAATACAAGTTGTTTATCTGTAGGGATAAAACCTCAATGGAACGTCGGATTTCACCCTCATTAGCAAATGAGAAGCCTTGGTCTACACCTTCAATACCAAAAGTTATCTCAGAGGTTAGTCCTCTAAATAATGCAAGCCCACGGCCCTCCGGATCGAAAGGAATTTCGATTCCAGCTGAATCTTCACCCGTTCACCTTGTTCCTGCGAGTGAAATCGTGTCAACGCCACTTCTTTCTCATCCCAAGCAAACCATGCCTGCTATAGTTGCCAAATATAGTAAACCTAAGTAAACTTCTATTAAATCTGAATCATTGCCTAAGCCAGGCATTAAAATCAGTAAGGTCATTACCGATGGGAAACCTGCTTACCCCTCAGCATCTACAACAGCTGCGAACGCTAACGTTAGCATCTTTCCCAACCCAAAAGTGTCAAAAATCCCCAGATAATTAACCCTTCTAATTATGTTACCAGTTTTTCGAAATCATTTATTCCTTTTTCAAATGCACGTTTTCCGCCAATTTATGCTAAATTCCCTCAAAATCTCATTTTAATGCCACACCCTATCTTTCCCACGCCACAATATAGCCTTCCCTTCAATGGTTTTAATCTAAATATGCGGTTGTAAAATAATCTCAGTTCTTTTAACAGAAACATTTCAACAAATTGTAGACAAGAGCAATTTTTTCCCACCTTTTGTTTCTTCTTTTCAGTTTTCTTCTCCACCACCAAATCATCCTTTTTTATAAATTTATTTATTTATTTATTGCCAAATTACAGGCAAGGTAAAAAATATATACAGTAGAGGGTCAAGCTGGCAGTGAAAAAACTCCCGATCGTTGTTTCAGGTGCTTTCAGGAGAAAAAACTGCAGCTTATTGAGTCATTAAAGTTAAGGAAAGGGAAGCGTTGACACAGATGCCCGGTGAAAAACCTCTCCATTCAGTGTTATGGATCCGGTATTCTGCCCCAGCAGGTATGTCGGCAAGCGGCTTTTCGCTGTCGACTGAGAAATAAGCCGATTGAGGTCTGCAGAACCAGTAATATTGTCCTCAGCATGAAGTCCGGTACAGGATTCAGAGTTCGTGAACGCCATCAGAACCGAAGAGAGCTTCCACAGAGTCAGCACCCAACAGTTTTGGAAGCTGTCCTAAATGTAGAAAACTAGTGACAGCTCGCGTAAACAAGGGATAGCTTTGCTGAATTTTGATACTTCTAGGTAGCTTATTACAGATTACTATAGCGTTTACCGAAAAAAACTGTCGGTATCTAACTGTGCGTGCCAAAGGAAGAAATAAAAATACATCTCGATGACTGGTGCGCCGAGAGTGGTCGAGGTGCCTCAGAGATGTAAGGGAGTTAAATGTACGACTGTTTAGTAGTTTAAACAGTAAAATAGTCCCTTCTGTAATCTGCGAAGCCATGGCGGGTCAAGGATTGTAAGCTCACAGCGTTGTTGGTAGGACAGGTATCGGTGTTCTGAATAGAAACCTCTTTTTGTAAAGCAGTGCTGGACTGATTCTATCTTCTTAAGTTCACTAGCGTGCAGAAGGCTAAATAAAAACGAGCAGCATTCCAGATTAGGCCTGACATACATTTTATAAAGGCTGATTCTAATTTTGACGGTTTTAAAATTTCTGAGAATAAACCCAGTGGTTTGGCATGCTTTCGAGACAATCAAAGGGCAGAGCTCTGACAGATTAAGACTACTTGAATATTTTATGCCCAGATCCTTTATCACTCCGGGCACATTTAGGTCGTGACCTTCTATGCTTAGGAGGCTGATGGGTGTCGCCAATAACCATAACGGAGCACTTGTGCCAAGAAAGTGAAAGGTGCCATGTGCGACACACTGAGCGAAGGCCTAAAGATCCTTTTTTAAGAGGTCAAGCATGATGTTGTGATCGACCGGTTTATATCGATTGGCAACTTTTAAATCGTCAGCGTACATAAAGGGCCTACCATACTGAAAACAATCAGGAACATAGTGATCAAAGAGGCAAAAAGAAGCGAGCCGAGCACGCTGCCCTGAATAACTCCTCTCCTCACATGCGTGGGCTTGGAGAAAACATCAGAATTTTATAATCCGTTGTGTGCGAGCATTCAAATTGGAGGATGTTAAGTTTCAGAAGCTTGTTACCTATACCGAAGGAGACAAGTTTAAGCAGAAGAGGTCATGGTCAACACGATCAAAAGCCTTCGTGAAATCGAACTAAACGGTGTAAATTGCAAAACCGCTGTCTCTAGATATTAGCACATGATCAAAGAAATAGAACTGGCAGGTGTCACAAGATCTTTTTCGAGAAACCCATGCTGAGCCGCATTAAGTAGGTTTTCTATCTTAGGTGACACATCATCTTGTCTTTGAGCAAGGTCTCGAAGATCATCGAGATTGCTGGTAGTGTATTTATTGGCCTGAAGTCATCAAAAGACGTAGGTTGGCCGTGTTCGTGAATAGACAGTATGTGTTATTCCTTCCATAAAATAGGGAAAATTTCACTCTCAAGAGCAAGATTAAATATCTTTTGCAGAAGGGAAGGAAAATTATCGTTTGCATCCGCCTTTAGAACGCTGACCGGGACGCCATCTGGTCCAGGACTGTAAGATTGACGAAAACGCCGAATGGCTAGGGTTTCGTATCAGAGGGTAAAAGTTATGGTTTCGAGAACGTTACCGGTCCAAACCCGGATGTTAGGAAAGAAGGCGACCGAATGTTCACTAAAAGTTCTAGACACGAAAGCATTGAAGCTATCAGCAGTCAACTTAGCGACAGCTATCGGGTTTCCTAAGGCGTCTCGAAGTACGGGGTGCTGCGTTTTTCTCTGCGTTTTTACTGTGCGCGAAAAGAACTTCGCAACATTTAATGAAGGGTTTTCGGCAAAGTTAACCTCATCAGCTAGTCGTTTTTTGTCAGACAGCCATTTAGCCTGTTCAAAGATTTGTTGGATCAAGGGCAGGATGGAAGGGTCATTTAGTAGATGAAAAACGACGCGAGAGTCTACGCAGTCTACGGCGGAAAGATAAAGGGAGGTAAACGTCATCCTTGACATTAATTATTTTCTTTCGGGGAACAAAATGAGAAATAAGTGGACCTAGAACTTTGTTAAAAATATCAGTACAAACATTCGCATCCGAACATACAAAGAAGTTAGTCCAATTGTGGGAATTAAGATGTGTTAGTAATTCTTCCGTATTTGCTAATCTGAAATCACGGAAAAAGCTTATTTTTTGGAAAACGTTTCAGTAGCCTCTAGTTCTAGTTAAGAAAGAACTAAAGCATAGTCTGAACTCCCAAGTGGACCTAAAAGTGACACTGACAATGACTGACAACCTATACAGAAAATAAGATCAAGTATGTTTGATCCTCGATTGGGAAAATCAACTACCTGGTCCCACATGCCTATATCTATGGCTTCAAAGTAGGTCTTCGAACTTTGCAGGACCGGAAAGTTGGAAACCAATGACCTTCAGGAAGATTTAAGTAACCTGCAGACAAGCAGTTCTTCAGATTTAAGTCAGCTGTGGCATGAAATGCCTGCGAGAGACAAAGATCGATAATCCTCGCGGACATTGGGTGGGCGATAGACACTACCAACAAGTAAAGAGTAGTTATCTTTGTAGAACTACTCGGAGCCAACAGCTTTCTTCTACGTGGTCAATTGGCGAAAGTCCAACGGAAGAAATGTAAGTGGTTGCCCAACATAAATACAGCTTCCTCCGCCACGGCCCCCGTGTCGATCATTCCGAATGTAAGCGTAGCCTAGAGTAGAGAGTTCCGAGTCGGATAAACAGGATGTTGCCCATGTCTCTGTAACTATTACAATGTCGGGGCGGTGGATAAATCCAGAGTCTGCAGCAAAGGCATTTATTAATCAGAGATCTGGCATTGAGGACGATTTTTTTAAGTGGGCACGTTTTCAGTTTCTGAAATGGGACAGTTAGGCTGTCAGAGTGACTGCCTTCGGCCGAAGAAATGCTCTTTTCACTTGAACTATCTGTCCGCCCCTTATTTTGAGATTTGCCTCAGCATTGGTCTTTCGTGTTTCCCCTTATATTATTAGCTGACGCATAAACATTCGCTCTTTCAGCCTATATTCCAGTTGAAAAAAAAACTTCAGAATGCGGACCCCGTAGGGTTGATTTTCTCCGTAGCAGGAGCTGTGCCTGTGCTTCGTTTTCGAAGATGATTTTAAGAGGTTTTGGTCGAGGATTTGAATCAGGTTTTGACAGAGCCTTCCCTATTCTATGCCTTGAGAATGTGAATGGACTCGCCGTCCGTTAGCAACGTTTATGCATACAAATTCTAAAAAAAAATGAAGAAGTTCCAATTCATGGTTTACTCGCTCCTTCGGAATTACTGACACTGACTCAGGAACACCCTTTATGATAACATTATGCTTTCGATTCAATCGAGCACCCGTTTGCAACTCAGGTCTTTCAACTGAGTGAGTACTTGTAACCAGTTCATTTGGTCCGATAGGTCCAGATGAACCGGGTGTTGGGCAGGCTGGAGCTAAATATGTGCACGACTTGGTCTTCTTAAACCTTTTCCTCTTTGGCTTTACAAACTCACCAACCTCTACAACATCGCATGCTGGTGCAACGTCCAGCAGTGATGTAGCGCTAAGTTGTCAGGCCAGATTATTGCTAATGCTGCCTGAGCTTAGCGATGGTGTGGAGCAAGGACTAGATGGGAACCCCTTTTGAACTAGTGAACCGTCCTCTTGTTTAGCTTGGTTCAGTAAACGCGATGGCTTTTATGCGAGTATTAGGTCAGCTTGAAGAGGCTATACATGCATACGAATTTTGTTTTGCGGTAGGTTTTTTACGGACAGGAGCTTTTTTAACAGGTGTGCAATAAGTATATTTTTTAACGTTATGTATTTCTTGCCTTAGATTGTCTACCTCCTGCTCCATCCCTAAGAATTTCTGTAGTAGGCTGAAACATCCCATACAAGTTTCCTCTTCGTAAGCTACATTAACTGAGCTTACTAGACTTTTTGTCCGTTTAGCGGGAGGTGAAACAGTTAGTAGAATAAGGATAGTTGCAACTACTCCCTGCTAGTCTATTAATTCGCTGACCGAAATCCCCTGCCAATATGGCCGGATGGTAAGAGGTGTCGACAGACGGTCCTACACGATTTTGCGGTGCATGAGCTAAACTAGGTCGTGGACCAATTTTTCGTGGCAATACAGTTTAAGGCACCTGCGTTTTGCATACTTGTGGGATACAGAGCAAACGCAATTGATGTTAGAATTGCCACCAAATTAACAGAGAGTCAGACATGATATTAAACAATAAGAATATGGAAAATATAAGGACTCAGCCTTTGTTTTGAGCCCCTTCCGCGATTGAAAGCAGATGCAGGGAGCACACAGCCAGCGTGAGTTTCAGAAATCAGCAAAGATTGAGGCAAGCAATTCCAGTTGAGATAAATCCTGGGGAAGGGAAGAATCCTCAGCAGTATAATTTTTGATTTTTTTGCCTCAGAATCCTTACGTCCAAGTCGAAATTTTTGAACTCAGGGGAATATATATGCAATTCATTAATAATTTCCCAGCTCTGTGTCTTCAACACTGAGGTCGAGACTAAAAACTCGAAACCAATTTCAAACGACACGCCACTTTTTTCTGCTGAGCGTTACCTGCAGCTCAGGAATACGCTCAGCTTAGTTTTATTCAATGCGAGATCATTTTTAAATAAGATGGCTCAACTTAGAACAGTAGCCTTTGAGCTTAATCCAGATGTGCTGTGCATCACTGAATCCTGGGCTCACTCTCTTATTTCTGACTTCACGCTTGCTATAGAAAATTTCAATTTGTACCGACAAGACCGCGCTGAAAAACGTGGCAGTGGTTGCCTCCTTTAAATTAAGCCATCCTTTGTACATTTCCCTATTCAGCTGAGCATTTCTTCCTTTTCTGAAAATGTATGCTTTGCTTCAGTCATCCTACCGCACAATAAAAAGCGGATATTGGCTTTGTCTATAATCCTCCGTGTTATTCTGGCAATGAAAGCGAGCTCTGTGAACTATTTGAAAAAGTTGCAGACACTCAATTTGATATCAAAATAATCGTAGGCGATTTTAGTCTGCCAGACATTGACTGGCAGGCAAATTCCTCTCCGCCTAAACATCAGAAATTGGTCGATAATATTATGTGTTCAAACATATCCCAACTGGTTAGTTCAGTGACTAGAAATGACAAAATTTTCATTTCATTTTTTCAAATGATGTCCACCCTCTCTTTATGAATTTCCATCGTGATCTATTCACAAGTGATCACGCAATAATTCACTGTTGTTTTCCAGTCCCCCTTCTTACGAAGCCTAAGGTTAAATGCAATACCCTTGACTCTGCTAACACAAACCATGAATTAATAAATAATTTCGTATGCACGAGATTGGCATAGCATATTTTCAATTAACTATCCAAACTTTTTGCGTGAGCTATTGCAGAGCCTCACAGAAAAAATCCAGACATTTATCCCGTTTAAGATTTTTAATTAAAATACAGCTTCTTCTACTGTTCCATATTTTCTCAAAAACAGACTTAAAAAATTACGAAAGCAACTTAAAGATTCATCTAAAAGCTCTTTGCCAGTTCATTCAAGGATTGCGCAAATGTTTGAATTAGCATCGAAAACTAGGCTCGCGAGAGATAAGCGTAGGGAGTCTCGGGCACTAAGTGATGGCAATTCATCCAAATCTGTTGCATAAATATTCCATGTTCGGTCATCGGCTAAGCGTCTGAATGTAACTCCACCCTTACTCAAATGTAAAAAAATTTGTTATTGACGATTATGGCAAAGCAGAATTGTTAAATTCGTTTTTTGCCAATCTCTTTACCACTGAAACTAGCCCCACTCCCACAATTCCTCTGCTTTCAAATTCGCTTCTAACAACCATTAATTTCTCGCCTTCACGTATTCAAAAAGAAATAGCTCACCTTAAAAAAATCACATTCGGTTGGAACTGATAACATTCCAAACTCACGTATTAAACAGTTAAGGGATTTTCCACCTTTACAAAGCAAACTATTCTCAGTATTTCTCGAAAATGGTTTCTTCCCGATAATTGGAAAACTTCTATTATAATACCAGTTTTTAAATCTGGTTCCCGCTCGGACATTCATAACTATCGCGGTGTTCATAAAACGCCCTCTCTTGCTAAACTCTTCGAAAACAATTGCAAAACAAATCACGGATTTTTGCATAAGCAATCAAATTATCAACTTTTCCAAACACGGCTTCTTACCGGACCGCTCTTGTGAAACCTGTCAAATGTCATTTCTAAATCTACTAACCTCTCTTCGTAATGATCATCTATCTGTAGTAGTTATATATTTTGATCTCAGTAAGGCATTCGATAAAGTGCCTCATAGATGACATCTAGCTAAACTAGAAGCTATAGGATTTCGTAGCCCCTTTACTGAATTTATTAGATTATACCTAAATTATCGAAAACAAAAGTTTTTGGTAGGTTCCTCATACTCAAGTGCTTCCCCGATTGTTAGTGGTGTCCTTCAAGGTACCGTATTAGGTTCTTTGTTGTTCTTACTGTATATAAATGATATTTTACCGATAGTTTAAACGTTCTCAATCTTTTATTTATGCGGATGACCTCAAATGCGTGTATTTCTTCTCTAACTCTACTACCAAGTGGTGCCTAGAACAAATTCATTCCGACTTAATTACTCTTTCAACCTGGAGCTCCACATAGTTAATGGAGTTCTCACCTTCTAAGTGCCGCTACAGGAGTTTTGGGTCTGTAAGGCTGCCGCAACCTTTTATTTTTGAAGGTTGCCCTTTGATTGAGTGATCTTTCGCCTCATGCCGATAGAATTATGGCCAAAGCTGCTCAGATTTGCGGCTTTTGTTCTTATAATTTCTACCTCCCTGAACTTAAATTAGGTCTTTATCGTATGTTTGTACTTCACATTCTCGAATTTTGCTGTCCTTTTCTTCGGTTTAATGAACGAATCTAGCCGTTCAAAATTGAAAATGTCCAAAGACATTTCACGAAAAAATCTCTATTTCCGACCCTTTTAACTACTTTCTTCTCAACAAGATGCCAGCTAATGAAGCTAAAATTTCTTTGCGTCAGGAGACTTGAAGCAGGCGTTTGTCTCCTTTTCCGACTTAATATTAGTTCAACTCTCCCCAAGCTTTCTGTCATTATCCCGTTAGTCTTCCCTATAACATAAGAAATTCTGCCCTAATTATACCTCCTCTGCATCCTCCACGTGTTAACGCTCTCTCTGCTTTACTTATAGGTATAGTTTTCTTTGGAATAACTTGCCAATTGAAATTCGGTCGTTAAATAGTCTATCTGCATTCAAGCGAAGGCTGCACATTTATCTAAACACTGATTCTATTAACCGTTTATTTTCCTCATCTTTTCCCAGTAGCTTTCCCCATGACTCGGAGAAAGGACCATCGGGAATATAAGTGACCCTTTTGAAACTATATTTTCGCTATCAAGAGTCGCCCATGAACTATGATGTCTCCTTATATCACCAGTCATCCAAACGATGAAGTCATTCGGACGTACACACTCGGTGGTCCGCAGTCTAAAATGCTGCCGTTTCTTTGGATACTAACCATAATCAGAATTCAATTCTGGATCCTAAGATGCTAAGAACTTAAGTTCATTGACGCATTTTCGTCAGATTTTGTTTCATACGCCTAGGTGATCAAGAACGAATCATATCGAAGTTTCATTATCTCATTCTGAAATGCTTCTGTAGTATTATCCTAATCTACCACCTGACCTTATTTTCCTAAGCAGTTTTTTTCTCCTACCTTCTATTCAAAAATGAAGGCCTATTGAACTCTGCCTCCATTTTGAAGAAAGTAGTTTTTTTCACTGCCTATTTTTTTCTAGTTCACCATTAATTTCAAAACATTGCTAACTGTTGACATAGCAGGACAAGTTCTGTCTACATTATTAAGTATTTGTACATTTTATCTGCACGCATTGTCATAACTTTATTTCGTTACAAATGTTTGTTTACACAGTGCCTTGCAAGTGCTTACCAAATATAAATTGTAAATAAATAAATAAATGGCCAACCATACTAAAAACAATCAGGAACATCGTTCACAAAAAGGCAAAATAGAAGCGAGCCGAGTACGCTTCCCTGAATAACTAAACACCTCACGTGCGTCAGGTTGGAGATAACATCGGAAATTTTAACTCGCTGTGCACGAGCATTCAAAAAGGAGGATATAAGGGTCATAATCTTGTTACCTTTGCCAAAGGAGGTAAGTTCCAGCAGGAGGAGATCATGGTCAACACGATCAAAAGCCTTCTTGAAGTCGAAATAAACGGTTTAGATTGCAAAATCACTACCTCGAGATTTGGCCCATGATCAAAGTAAGAGAGCTGGCAGGTGTCACAAGATCTTTTTTCGAGAAACCCGTGCTGAGCCGCATTTAGTAGGTTATTCTCTGGTAGGTGATACAACAGCTTGTCTTTAATCAAGGTCTCTAAGATCTTCGAGGCTGCTGGCAGTGTATTTATTGGCCTAAGTTCGTCGAATTGCGTAGTTCGGCCGTGTTTGGGTAAAGGCAGAATGTGCGATTCCTTCCATAAAATAGGGAAGGTTTCACTTTCAAGAGCAAGATTAAATATCTTAAACATAAGTTACGGAATTATATTATTTGCATTCGCCTTTAGAACGCTGACCGGGACGCCAGCTGGTTCAGGACTGTAAGATTGACGAAAACGCCGAATGGCTACGGTCACGTCCTAGAGGGTTAAAGTTATGTTTTCGAAGACGTTACCGATCCAAACCCCGATGTTTGGAAAGAAAGCGACCGAATGTTCACTAAAAGTTCTGGACAAGAAAGCATTGAAGCTATCAGCCGTCAAATTAGCATCAGATATACGGTTTACAAAAGCGTCTCGAAGTACAGGGTACTGAGTTTTTCTCTGCTCTTTTAATGTGCGCGAAAAGAGTTTGCAACATATTACGAAGGGGTTTTGGCAACGTTTACCTCTTCAAATAGTCGTTTTTCGTCAGAGAGCCTCTTAGCCTGTTCAAAGATTTGTTGGATCAAGGGAAAGACGGAAGTGTCATTTAGTAGATTAAAACGACACGAGAGTCTACGCAGTCTACAGCGGAAAGATAAAGGGAGGTAGACTTAATCTTTGACATTAATTTTTTTCTTACGTAGAACAAAACGAGCAATGAGTGGACCAATAGCTTGGTAGAATGTATCAGTACAAACATTCACATCCACAAATCGAAAGAAGTTAGTCCAATCGTGGGAATTAAGATGTGTTAGTAATTCTTCCATATTTGCTGATCGGAAATCATGGAAAAAAACTATATTTTTTAGAAAAGGTTTAATCAGCCTTGATTTCTAGTGAAGAAAGAACTAAAGCACAGTCTGCACTCCCAAGTGAGTCTAAAGGTGAAACTAACAATGGCTGACAACCTCTGCAGATAATGAGATCAAGTATGATTGATCCTCGGGTGGGATAATCAACTACCTGTTCCCACATGCCAGTATCTATGACCTCAAGCAAGTTTTCGAACTTTGCAGGACCGAACGGTGGAAACCAATGAACCGCAGGAAGATTGAAATCACCTGCAATCAAGCAGTACTTCAGATTCAGGTCAACTGCGGCATGAAATGCCTGCGAAAGACGAAGATCGTAATCTTCTCTTGCGTTTGTGGGGCGAAAAACACAACCGAAGCCACTCGGAGCCAAAAACTCTCTCCTATGCGGTAAATGGTTGATAATCCAATGATAGACAAGTAAGTGGCTGCTTAATATAGATGCAGCTTCCTCCGCCACGGCCCTCATGTCGATCGTTACGAATATAATCCTACTCTAGAATATTGAGTTCAGAGTCGGATACACAGGGTGTTGCCCATGTCTCTGTAAATATTACAATGTCGGGGTGGTGAATGAAAACCATAGTCTGGATCAAAGGCATCTAATTAATCAGAGATCTGGCATTTAAGACGGATAATTTGGGTGGGCACGTTTTTGGTTTCTGCAACGGGACAGTTAGTCTGTCAGAGGGACTGCCTTCGGCCAAAGAAATGCTCTCTTCGCTTGAACTATTTGTCCGTTTCTTATTTGGAGATGCGCCTCGCATTGGTCCTTCATGTTTCCAGTTATATTATTAACTGTCTCTTTTTCATTCGCTCTTTCAGCCCGTATTCAGGTTGAAATAACTTCAGAATGCAGGTCCCGTAGGGTTGCTTTTCTCTGTAGTAGGAGCTGTGCCTGTGCTTCGTTTTCCAAGATGGTTTTAAGAGGTCTTGGTCGAGGATTTGATTTGAGTGCTGACAGAGCCTTCCCTAATTTATATGCCTTGAGAATGTGGATAGACTCGCCGTCCTTTAGCATAGTTTTCGCATACAATTGAAGTAGGTCCAAGTCATATTTAACTCGCTCCTTTGGAATAATTGAAACTGACTCCGAGACCCCTTCAATGACTACATTATGTTTTCAACTCAATCGAGGGCCCGTTTTTAACTCAGATCTTTTAGCTGAGTGAGTACTGGTAACCAGTTCACTTGTCCCTGATAGGTCCAGATGAACCGGGTGTTGGGCAGACTGGAGTCAAATCCCTGCACGACTTGTTCTTTCTGTAGACCTTTTCCTCTTTTGGCTTTTACAAACTCGCCAACCTCTTCAAAAATCGGATGTAGGTGCAATGTCTACCAGCGATGTAGCGATGGGCAGTAAAGCCAGATTATTGCTGATGCAACCCGAACTAAGTACTGGTGGAGTGGAGCAAGGACTGGACGGGGCTCCCTTCGGAAGTAGCTAAAGAATTCCTCTGGTTTACCGGTTTCGGCAATCGCGCTATGTTTAGTTTGAGTAGTATGTGCTCGAAGGGGCTATATAAGTATACAAATTTTGATTTGTGGTAGTTTTTTTATGGACAGGAACTTTTGTAACAGGTGGGAAAGATATATATTTTTAAGTTATCTATTTCTTGTCTTAGATTGCTTATTTCCCGCTCCATCCCTGAGAATTTCTGCTGGAGGCTGAAACACCCTATACAAGTTTTGTCTTCGTAAGCTACATTAGTTAAGCTTACTAGACTTTAAGCCCGTTCAGCGGGAGGTGAACAAATAGCAGAATAACGATAGTTACAAATATTTTCTGCCTGTCCATTTAATTGCTTAAAAAGATCCCCTGCCAATATGGCCAAGTGGTTAGAGGCGCCGATAGATGATCCTAAGCAATTTTGTGGTGCAAATTCAAAACTAGGTTGTGGACCAATTTTTTGTGACAAAAAACTTAAAAAACTTGAATTTTGCATATTTATGGCGGGTACAGAGCAAACAAAATTAATGTAAGAATCGCCACAAATTTAACAGACAGTCGGTATGGATATACAAACGCGTTGTTTGAAATTGGTTTCGAATTTCAAGTACCTCGAGCCTACGAGTTTTAAGTCTCTACCTCAGTGTAGAAGACACGGTGTTGGAAAATCTTTAAAGAATTGTCTTTTTATATTCCTCTGAGTTTATAAATTGCAACTTGGACCCTCGATCTTTGCTGCTTTCCAAAAACTCACGCCACGGCTGTGTGATCCCTGCATCTGCTCTCAATCGCGGAAGGGACTCAAACCAAAAGGCTGAGTCCTTTATATTTTCAAATTCTTATTGTTGAAAACTCAGCTGACTCTCTATTAATTTTGTGGCAATTATAACATGCAAAACTCAAGTTCCATAAGTTTATTGTCACAAAAATTGGTCCACGACCAAGCTGGGTTTGGGACCGTCTCGGCGCCTCTACCCACTCGACCATATTGGCAGGGGATCTTGTTAAAGCAAGTTAATGGACAAGCAGAAAAACAATTTTAACCATCGTTATTCTGCTATTTGTCTCACCTCCCGCTAAACGGGGTAAAAAGTTCAGTAAGCTTTTAACTAATGTAGCTTACGAAGACGAAACATGTATGGGAGTGTTTCAGCCTCCAGCAGAAATTCTCAGGGATGGAGCAGGAAATAAGGAATCTAAGACAAGAAATAGATAACTTATCTATATCTCGCCCAACTGCTAAAAACGCCCTGTTCGTAATAAACCTACAACAGCTGGAAAAATTCGTATTCATTTATAGCTTCTTCAGGGCTACATAAAAAGTCATATTAAAACATATCGCGACTGCTGGACCCGGTAAACCAGAGGAAATTTCGCTACTTCCGAGAGAGCCCCATCTTGTCCTTGCGCCACTCTACCGGTACATTTAGTTCTGGTAGCATCAGCACTAATCTGGCTTTTTACCGCCCATCGCGCCACATCACTGGTAGACGATGCACCAACATACGATGTTAAAGAGGTTGGCGAGTTCGTTAAGCCAAAGAAGAAAAGGTCTAAGAAGAACAAGTCTTGCAGAGATTTGGCTCTAGCCTGCCCAACACCCAGTTCATGTGGACCTACCGGGCCAAGTGAATTGGTTACCAGTACTCACTCAGCTGAAAAATCTGAGTTACAAACGGGCCCTCGTTTGAGTCGAAAACATAATTTAGTCGTTAAAGGGGTCCCGGAGTCAGCTTCAAGTATTCCAAAGGAGCGAGTCAAACATGACTTGGATCTCCTTCATTTCTCGTTTTGTTCCTCGTAAGAAAATAATTAATGTCAAGGATGAAGTCTACCTCCCTTTACCTTTCCGCCGTAGATTGCGTAGACTCTCGCGTCGTTTTTCATCGACTAAATGACACTTCCGTCCTGCCATTGATCCAGCAAATCTTTGAACAGGCTAAGAGGCTCTCCGAGAAAAGCGACTAGCTGAAGAGGTTAAACTTTGCCGAAAACCCTTCGTACAATGTTGCAAAACTCTTTTCGCGGACTGTAAAATCGCAGAGAAAAACTCAGTACCCGTACTTCGAGATGCTTTTGGAAACCCTATAGCTGACGCTAAGTTGACGGCTGATAGCTTCAATGCTTTCTTGTCTAGAACTTTCAGTGAACATTCGGTCGCCCCTTTCCAAACGTCCGGGTTTGGACCGGTAACGTCCTCGAAAACATAACTTTTTACCCTCTGGGACGTAACCGTAGCCATTCGGCGTTCTCGCCAATCTTACAGTCCTGGACCAGATGGCGTCCCGGTCAGCGTTCTAAAGGCGGATGCAAATGATATATTCCGTCACTTCTGTATAAGATATTCAATCTTGCTCTTGAAAGTGAAACCTCCCTTTTTATGGAAGGAATCGCACATTTTTGCCTATACCCAAACACGGCAGAACTACGTCATTTGACGACTTTAGGCCAATAAATACACTGCCAGCAGCCTCGAAGATATTAGAGACCTTGATTAAAGACAAGTTGATGCGTCACCTAACAGAGAATAACCTACTTAATGCGGCTCAGCATGGGTTTCTCGAAAAAGATCTTGTGACACCTGCCAGCTCTCTTACTTTGATCATGTGCTACAATCTAGAGATAGTGGTTTTGCAATTTACACCGTTTATTTCGACTTCACGGCTTTTGATTGTGTTGACCACGATCTCCTCCTGCTGAAACTTACTTCCTTTGGCATAGGTAACAAGCTTCTGAACTTAATATCCTCTATTTGAATGATCGCGCACAACGGGTAAAAATTTCCGATGTTATCTCCAACCCCACGCACGTGAGGGTGGCGTTATTCAGGGTAGTGTACTCGGCCCGCTTCTATTTTGCCTTTTTGTGAACGATGTTCCTGATTGTTTTTCAGTATGGTAGGCCCTTTATGTACGCTGATGATTTAAAGTTGCCTATCGTTATAAACCGGTCGATCGCCACATTGTGCTTGAGCTCTTAAAAAGGATCTTCAAGCCTTCGCTCAGTGGTGTCGCACATGGCGCCTTTCGCTCTCTTGGCACAAATGCTCCGTTATGGTTAGTTGTGACAACCATCAGCCTCATCTAAGCATAGACGGTCATGACTTAAATGTGCCCGGGTATATAACGGATCTGGGCATATCATATTCTAGTAGTCTTAATCTGTCAGAGCACTGCGCCCTGATTGTCTCTAAAGCACGCCAAACCACTGGGTTTATTCTCCAGAAATTTTAAAACCCTCAATATTAGGGACCAGCCTTTATAAAATGTATGTCAGACCTAGTCTGGAATACTGCTCGTTTCTATTTAGCCTTCTGCACGCGAGTGAACGGAGGAAAGATAGAATCAGTCCAGCACTTCTTTACTAAAAGAGTTATTACTTCAGAGCACGAAACTTGTCCTACCAACAACGCTGTGAGCTTACAAGCCTCGACCCGTTGTGGCTTCTGTAGATTACAGAAGGGACTATTTTTACTGTTCAAGCTTTTTAAACGGTTTTACCTTTAACCCCCTTACATCCCTGAGGGCAGCTCGACCACTGTCGGCGCACCAATCATAGAGATGTATTCTTATTTCTTCCTTTGGCACGCACCGTTAAATACCGTCAGTTTTTTCGGTAAATGCTATAGCAATCTGGAATAAACTACCCAGAAGTATTAAAATTCAGCAAAACTATCCTTGTTTACGAGAGCTGTCACTAGTTTTCTACATTCAGGACACCTTCCGCGAATTTTGGGGTGCTGATTCTCTGGAAGCTCTTTTCCGTTCTGATGGCGTCCACGGACTCTGAATCCTATGCCGGACTTCATGCTGAAGGCAATATTGCTGGCTCTGCAGTCCGTAATCGGGTTATTCCTCAGTCTACAGCTAGCAGCCGCTCGCCGGCATACTTGCTGCTAGTACAGAAAGACCAGATCCACAACACCGAAAGGAGAAGTACTACACTGTGCACCTGTGTCAACACTTCCCTGTCCTAAACTTTAATCTGTTCAACAAGCTGCAGTTTTTTCTCCTGAAAATACCTTAAAGAACGATCAGGAGTTTTTTTCACTGTCAGCTGGACCCCTTACTGTATATATTCCTTTTGACCTTGCCTGTAAACTGGCAATAAATAAAATAATAATAATAATAATAATAATAATAATATGAAAATATAAGGACTCCGCCTTTAGTAATATCCCCTTCCGCGATTGAAAGCAATTGCAGGGAGAAATTGCAGGAAGCCGGCATGAGTTTCAGAAATAAGCAAGGATCGAAGCGTTCAGTCGCCATTTACGAAGTATGGGGAATATATAGACAGGTTCTTTACTAATTTCACATCAGCGTGGCTTCTATACTGAGGTAGAGATTCAAGACTCATAGACTCCAAGGACTTGATATTCGAAACCAATTTAAAACGACGCGCCAGGCGATTTCCTATAGGACTATTAATATCGCCTAAATTTAGATAAATGCAGCACATTTTTATATAAAACCAGTCGATTCAGCGATTGAAGTGCTTCCCGAAATTTTTTAAAATAAGGCATGGAAATGACCAGGTCATGCCTCCCTTGACCACCAACCAGGCTATTCCAGGTGTTGGCCGGTTTGAGAGTTGGAAAATCACCAGGAGAGCATTATCTGATTTTACAACAAATTTCGGTAG